>PVJI01029474.1:0-15257 GCA_004026765.1 Micronycteris hirsuta
AACTGCGTGCAACCTCAAAAATACAGCAGCAAAAGGCGCTTTTTACCCTCTGCGACACTGACCAAAGATTTTGTTTGTTTATGTAGACAATCTCAGAGGTTCTCTGTTCATTTTAGATAATAAAAATACAGAAGTTATTTACAGGTGCGGATGTAAACAACACAGAAACCTGTGTACAAAGAGCACCCGCTGGTTGTTATTTCCCAGGTGGCGCTTTACCTGGTGTAATTGGCGGTGCCACCCTCGGTTAGGGTGGGGAGGCTCTGCCTCCCCCTCTTACCGGTGGGTGTCCTGAGTGGTCTCCGGGTGTATCAGCACCTCACTTTTGTCCTTGAACGCCCCAGTGTGGTGGTTGTACAAGGCTGCTAAGCGGAAATCCAGATCATCCTTCGGTATCTAGAGAAAGTCAAGCCCTCCAGGGTTAACTCACCACCCCCGCCCCTGCTCTAGTCAAGTTCTGTTGGGTTCTACTCTTCCCCCAAAGGAGAGTGAACCCCTTCTGGGCCTGGATCCACTAACTCCTTATAAATCAAGTTGTACACAATGGTGGTTGTCAATATGGAGTTCTCTCTTTTTAAAAATATGTTTATTGATTTTAGAGAGAGAGGAAGAGGGAGAGAGAGAGAGAAACATCAATTGGTTGCCTCCCATACACGCCCTGAATGGGGAATCTAACTCCCAACCTAGGTATGTACCCTGACATGGAATCGAGCCTCCAACCTTTTGGTGTAGGGGAGGATGCTCTAACCAACTGAGCCACCCAGCCAGGGCTGGAGTTGTCTCATGGTTAGGTCTAAGGAGCAGTGAGCTCTCCCTGTAGACATGGGAACCACTATACTGTCCCCGACTTGGGCTCAATGGGCCTTCCCAGTCACGGTTATATTCAGCCTTTGTTTTAATCAGAAGTCTGGTGAGAAGATGATCTGCTCCAGAAAATGGAAGCAGAACCCAAGTCTCCTGACTTCCCACAGACCAGATAAATTGGCATTTGGTTTTAGATTTGGTAGGAGCCTGGATTGGGCAAATTCAGGAAAGATAGTAAGGCAGTTAGTGACGGACCACCTTTCAAAGGGAAATGGCATTTCAATATTAGGTACCTCAGAGTCAGAAAAATAAGCATTCCGCCTCATGGAGGTGACGGTCTGAGTTGAGTTGAGCCGATTCCAGGGCTCCTGTTGCTGAGCAAGGTGAGGCGGGTTCTTCCATGGTGGTTGCTGCAAAAGAAAAGCCACACGAGGACCTGGCTTACCCGATGACAGGTCCTTGCCGATGTGACGGTTTTGGTGGTGGCCCCCCGCCCCTGCTTAATCCATCCTATTTTAATTGAATCTCAGAGCAACATCTGCAAAGAGAAGGACAACATGGGACATGACTCCCCAGGCTTTTGATGCTCCTAAATATTCTATCTTAGAACGGACAGGAACAGGCCAGGGATACAGGGAAAGGGGTGGAGTGGGCCAGGGGCAGAGGGTGGGGAGCAGACAGGAAGGATGGTGAGCTCAGGCTTGGACGTCCTGAGTGTGAGGAAGAGGTTAGACTCCTAATGCAATCACCAGGTAGGAAATCGGAAGTGTGCAACAGGCTGGAGAGCACAGGGCAAGTCGTGGAGATCTGGGGTTTGTCCACATGAAGTTGTGGCTGAAGCCTGCGAAACCAAGTGTGACCAAAGGGAAGGAGTGGGCCACACGTGCACAGGGCTGTAACTGGGGGAAGGCAGAGGCAGGCAGGTACAGGGGAGCCAGGAGGGTGCAGTGCCTGAGCAGGTGAGTAAAAGATTTCATTGAATGGGGAACCATCATTGTGACTCAGGACCATCAAAGAAAAAGTCCATTGGACATTCAATCCTCTAAATAAAACCTCGCAAGCGTGAATGTGAAATGCACATAACTGACTTCATTATATATAAAACGCCGTGCCGTTCATCACTGTGTTGCCAGGACCCAGCACAACCACGGGGCGGCTAAAAATGAAATGGGCTGGCTTTAGCTCAGCGGGTACTTCGAGGTTCAAGCATTACTTCAAAAATGAAATGCTGGTTGAATCAATGACTGAACTCCAGTGAGTACAACTACAACCTGGTAGAAATCTCGTGCAACCCATCTGATGTAGGAACCCTCTTCCCGCCCCCCACCCCCACACATGACAAGGTGTTGAGCGACTCAGCTCAGTTAGGCATTAGTTGAACGGTGTGTTTCAGGTCAGGCATTGTGTATCCCCAAGAAAGATGGAAAGTGAAACAAGAGAACTGCGAATATATATGAGGCCCGCATAGGCAGCTCTCTTCTCATTCCTTGAAGGCTCCCTGAGCCTCATCGTCTTCATCAGAAGAAAGATGAGACTGTCTTTCAGTGAGCAAGTCAAGCATGAACGCCATGTTCACATCCACTTCCCTTCCATCTCAGAGAAAGGGAAGCCCCTTTTACTTGAGAACAAGCCTTCTCCCCTGAACCCAGCCCTTTCCTGGGCCGCAGAGACCTGCGCATCCTGGCATCCCAGCATCCCCTACTCCCAGCCTCTCTCTCACTCTGCGTGACCATCTAACTCCTGCTGTATCTCCTTCCCTGCAGAGCCAGACTCTTGACCTCAAGAGTCATCTTTTACTATCTTCGCCTCCTTCCCACTTCCCATCTGCTCTTCAGTCTGGCCTCTGCCCCGAGCATGCACTGAAACTGCTCTTGCTGGTGACCAATGATCCTGTGGCTAGGTCAGGTGGACCCTTTCCAGGCCTGGTCTTGCCTGACCTCTGCAGTTTCTGGCACCATGACTTTCTGATTTGCTCAAATGCACCCCACCCCCCACCCTCTGTGGGTCCCGCTCCTCCCGTCCTCCTCCTTCTCCCTTTAACTGCTCTTCTCGGCTCCGCTTCCCCTCGCTGCTCCTCAGACAGTGGCACTCCCCAGGGGTTCAGCCCCTGCTTCCCTTACTCTCACATTCGCTGGATGAGCTTGTTGCCTGCCATGGCTGCAACACCACACGGACACTGCAGCTTGCAGATACACGTCTTCACCTCAGAATGCTCAACCACACTGCCTGCTATCCATCCCCACTCGAATGGCCCACAGGCGCCACAAAAGCAACACTGGCGTCATAGATCTGAACATCTTTCTCCCCAAACCTGCTTCCCCTGGATGCCTCCTGCAGTAAGTGGTATCAGGTAAGCCCTCAGAAGCCCAGGAGTTACCCTAGATTCATCCGCCCTCTTGCACTCATATCCGGTCAGCCACGGAGTCCCACCGGTCCTGCCCTTCACCCCTCTCTCCCGTCCGCACCTCACTGCCGTCCCCTGCATCCCCTGCATCATGCTTCAGGTCCATCACTCTCCCTCCTGGAGACGGCTGCCGCCTGTGGCTCCTGCCTCCTCGCTGCGCCCTCTTGTCTCACTCTCAGCTCCGCCATCCACCTGCACTGTGCTTCCTAAAACGCCCATCTTCTGTCCTGCTCTAGGGCTCAAAAGCCCGAAGTGATTCTCAGCACCTCCAAGACAAAGTTCCAGCTCACCAGCACGGTGTATGCAGCACACGCAGCCCAGTAAGCTCGCTTTTCCAGCCTCCACTATCCCCACTCCTGTACCTCACACTGACACTCCAGCTTTGGGGGGGGGAGTCTGGCCCCCACACAGGTCACCCTTTCTCTCCTCTCCAGGTGTATGTGCACCTGCTGCTTCCTTTATTTTGCTGGTGACCAATGTGTGGTTCCTGTTTCCTTCTTCCTAACTCATATTTCACCTCCTCCCTCACCTGGCCCAGCTCACTCATATTTCTGTCCAAACTCACCTGCTCTGGGAAGCTTCCTTTTAGTTCCTAGTTCTCCTGACACATTGCATATAACTCTGTCACAACACACGTGCTATTGTGCGAGCGTTTCAGCTGTTGCTGTCGTTAGTCTGGCCTTTCTAGTAGTTTCTTAAGAGCAGGCGTGTACCTAATTGATCCGTATATCCTCAGCGTTTAGTAGCCCCTTAGTGCCATATAGTAAATAATACATGTTGAATAATCAAAAAGAAGCTCTTTGACTGCATTATTAAGCCACAGTGACTCTTTAATTCTCCTTATTTTGCCCCATTTCAAACCTCCCAACCACTTCTACTAGAAAAAGGGTCATCTAAATTCCCCAATGGCCAACTCACATACGCAACACACCCCGGTGTTAACGAGAAGACACGGGACGGCGTGAAGACAGAGCAGGACCTGGTGGCTTTCAGAGGATTTTCTCCCATTCCATCTCTCATATCTTTTTGGAGGACAGCCTCCCAAACAGGGCAAAGGGCGGCTTGGCGGAGCCTGGGCCTGTGTAAGCCCCGTTACACCAATCATTGCTTTGCGTGGCGAGAGCCTCCCGTTCCCCTGGACTAGAGCTCTACCTCCCTTTGCTCAAAAGCACCTCCGAAACTTTAGCAGACCTGAACGTGCGCACGTGGAGGCAGGCAGGAAACAGATTTCTCCAGGGCCCCAAGGTCCTCAGCAGAAGTCTTTAAGTTACCATCTCTGCCCCTCGCGCAGACGGAAAGAAGAGTGCCCTTGGCCCTGCTAGGTTGGAGTCTGCGCAAGAAACCACAGTACCTTGGAAGCCCTCAGTTTCCCCAGGTAGGAATCATCGTTATCCAGCATAGGCTGTTGGAAAGGGTCTCGGGTGGGAGGCATGATAAAACGCCCGGCGAGAGAAGCTCTTAAGAGGGGTGGGAGGCCCGCACAGCCGCACGCAACCGTGCGCGCGGGAGATCCCGGGTCCCAATTGTTTGGAACGCCCACTTTCGGTTGCCAGGCAACTGCCCCACCGTCTGTGACTGAGGTGCGGTCCCATCGACAAGAGCGCCACCTGGCGGTCCAAGGCGGGAGGTCCCGCTCAGGACGAAGCTACTGGGAACCGAGGGTAAGGGCGGCTGAGCACACCTGGGAGCCCCGGATTCGTGCTCGTGAGCCTCAGGTGAAACCACAGAGGCCTCTCGGCGGGTAGGGCTAATGCAAAAGACTTCGGTGGGCGAAAGGAGCCCTAAAAGATGACCCAGATATTTCCTTCTCCCTCGCACCAAACAAAAGGATTTTTTTCAAAGCAGCGAGAGAACGGGGATGTCCAGAGAAGGCGGAGCCCACGTGCTGTGCTTGGGAAATTGCAGACTAGGCAAAGTCTTGCTTTAACCCGGTTTAACTGTCCGAGTCCCAGGGCTTTGCATCAGGTCGGTTGTGAGGGCCCGGATGGAAGCGCAGGGATGGAAGGAAGATCTCCAGAGGCGGCTGCCTTTGCAGTAGGTAATGCCTTCTGGGCCACTCTTCGGGGCGGTAACTTCCAGAAGAGAGACGACGTCTCAATCTTCTTCCTAGCGCTTTGCACACGGGCCGCGCTTCGTATTTGTCGAACGCCACATCTGCAGAATTAGAGATGCTCATAAATAGTCCACGACCCGAGAGGGCGGTGGAGAACAGGAATTTGGCGGCGATGGCTCGGAGGACGCTTCCGCCGCGTTCTTTACACGAGCCCCGCGTGCCCGCCTGTTGGGCCGGTTGCAGACCCCCGGCGCGCGCATTTCCACGCGGCGCGCGCCAGCGGCGGCGGCTGCCATGGCGACCGGCAGGTGAGCGGCAGAGCATCGCGCGGTCCCTACCCCACCCGCGCGGAGGGAAAGAGGAGGCGGTTGCCAAGGCGACGTGGGTAGGAGGAGACGAGGAAGGAGGGAGGAGGAAGGATGGGCGGCCTCAGCGCAGCCGCCCGGAGGTGACTGAAGCGGGCCCAGCCCCTCGCATCCTCCCCCTGTGAACCTCCCTCCCCTTTTTTCCGCCCTCGGCCAGCGGTAGCCGCCGCCGCCGCACCTGAGCCGCGGCTGCCGTTCGCTCAGGACGACGCTATGGCTGCGCCGGGGCACAGCCTCCATCCCTCTGCCCGAGGCAGGGGAAGAACTGAGCGGCGCACACTCCGGCTTCTACGGCTGCTGCTCTGGCTTGGGACCGCCTTCCAGGTGACCCAGGGAGCGGGACCGGAGCTCCACGCCTGCAAAGAGGTACTGTCCTTCCCGACCCGACCCCACTTTAGTCGGAAAAATCTTGGATCCCGGAGGGGACGTTGGGGACCTCGGCACAGACAGCTTCAGAGGCCACGGAGTTTAGGATTCGTTGGGGATGAGGGTAGGTGGGGAGGGCGCGGAGCGGACCGGCGTCACGGAGCGGCCAGCCCCCTGGAGGACTCGACAGTTTGGGCTGCTGAGCTCGGTGGGTGCCAGGACCCACCTTCTGGGACCTGGGGTCCTGGACTCCAGAATTAGGGGAGAAGACATGGGTTGCTTGCCAGCTGGGATGAAATTACCTTAAAAGTGGTTGAGAACAAAAGCTTAGGTGCGTGCAGAGGGGCCAAACAGAAAGTGGGAAAGGGGAGAAGAGGGGCAAGAAATCCTTGTGCTCTTATCATGGCTTCAAAAGGAGCGTGAAAGCCGTGCAAGCTGTGCAAAAGGAGATGTGCAAGAGGCACGGAGGGGTCCCATCACCCCTCTCTCCCCTGGTATCAGACACCTAGTCACTTGCTGGCTGAGTGCAGGCCCTTCACAGCTCTGCTTCCCCACTCACTTCGCTTAGTGTATCTGACAGCATCTGGCCCACCTGTGACCAGACTGTGAGTTCTGTAACATTTCTCTTTCCACCCATCTCTCCCTTCCTTCTCCGACCTCTGCTGACCCATGTCATACATGTTTTTCAAGGTGTTTCTAAACTGTTGCCAACATAATTCAGACAATTGGTAGTGAATGCCATCTGGCCAAAAAGGCCTTTTGGAGATTCTTTTTGGAGAGATACCTAAAGGTATTAAGGAGTAATAAATTCAGTGGTTTCTATAGTGTGGTGCTCTGAGTAACTTTTTTTTTTAACCATATGGCAGAGACAGCAACACATATTTACAAGAACTTCACTGGGGAAGGCAAAACAAAAGTTGTTCTGTTATTTCTGAGAAAACGTGAAAGGCTTTATAATCATACATCAAGGGGCTAGCCCTGTAAAAGTAATCCCGAATGTCATACTTGGCTAAGGTTTTGAGAAGCTGAAATGTTTTTTCCTAAGTTATCAGTGCTGACTGGTTGGCAGCCACAACCCCACCCCATATGGAAACGTATTATTACCGTGTTCTAACCACAGATGGTCTACAACGTAACGGGCCATGAAGAGGTGGGGCGGGGGAGAGAATTTCTGTGTGAGTGCTGATGTTTGGCTTCATTCATGAATCCAGCACAAGTGAGTCCCCAGTAAGTGGGACTTCTGAAAACTTTTATCAATCCCAATGACTACCGTATTTTTTGGACTATAAGATGCACCCCCCAAATTTGGGAGGAAAATGGGGGTGCATCTTATAGTTCAAATGTAGCTCACCTAGTTCGCTGTGCAGGGGGGCGGTGGCGGTGGAGCAGGGTCTAAAACCTAGGTGTGTCTTATGGTCTGGTGTGTCTTATAGTTCGAAAAATACAATACCTGCCCTGGGCCATCAGCATTTCCACCAGGCCACTTTCTGACCTGTTTAAAGGTGGCCAGGAACAGGGAGATTCTGTCAGTGACTGTGGCTTACTGGCCTTGGTGGCTTATTGTCTCTAACCAACTAAGATAAACAGTTCCAACAAGGCCACTTGCCTAAAATCCAACATGGGAGTCTCCGGAGTGGAAGGTCTTTGTCAACGGTACAGAATATGAGACATTTAAGAAATTTGACACTCTGTATCATCTGATGGTTTGGAGGGAGAGAAGAACGTCAATACTTGAGAACTTGAATTTGGTTACAAATTTTCTCTTTAGTCCTTTTTAAATGATTGACAGTTGCTTAAGCAAAAGATCTTGCCACAGAGAGTGAGCGAGCCTAGGGCTGCAGAAAGCTGTGGAACTCAACACATCCTGCCTACCACTTAACATCCAGTTTTGGGATCTGTAGAATGAATGGGTATTTCAATAACACCCACTTCAAAAAGGACTGCTTTTTAGATCGAAAGGAAAGTACAAATAAAACACAAATTAGAGTTGTCTAACCCCCTTTCCCATTCAGTGTTGCTACCACAAGATCCACACCCCAGGCCAGAGTGAAAGTGGCTTAGGGCTCTGCGCTCATTAGTCATGGAGTCAAGTTCTATTTACACTCTCCTTGAGCAAACAGTGGCAGCTGAACACCCTTGACTCCAAAACAATAAGGAAGAGAATAAACCCATTATTATAATATTCTTCGCTTGGCATTATGAACTGACCCAACAAGTTTCAGGGCTTCCACCCTAGATGGTGAGAAACCAAGTCAGGGTAGACCAGCCCTTCTCTGGTCTGTGTCCGCATGTGAGTTTCTCGAGAGTCCACGTTGGGTGTTAAGGGCCAGGACCCTTATCAGGCCACGGCTGACCCTGATGATAATGGCGCTGTTCCAGCCTTGTTTCTGAACCCTGAGGAACCCCTCTGGATCTCCTCACAAAACACAGAGGTTCCACGTGTGGCCTACATGGTTTTTACTCCTTAAAACTCAAGTTCTAGATTGCCAGCCCTGAGCTGGGGCTTGGCATCCCTTTCACAGTTTTCCAGTCATCAGGGTCACCAGTGGAACAAAACATCCTGGGTGGAGCTTGTCATTTCTGTAGCCCTGTGCTAGCCCAGGCTACGTGCTGACCGAATGCCAAAGGACCAGCCATTTCCTATAGCACAATGAGACCGCATTTGATGCGAGAGAAGCAGGAGACTGCCTTTAACAGGCGTGCCTGGCCCCGAGGCCCCCGTGCTAAATGCCCCCACACTTTCGGGGACTCCCTGATCCACACTGAACTGCAGACGTGGACTGGGATAAAATTCGCTGAGTGAGTGACGACTCTCCCACTTCGTAAGGATGCTACTGTGAGCAAGTTAACTTCTGACAGCCTCAGACTCCTGATCTACAAATGGGGATGGCCATAACTATCTCATAAGGCTGTCGTGAGGATTAAATTAAGTTAGATAACACATGCGAAGTGTCTAGTACGTAGCCTTGACATGTCAGAGGTACACAAGGTGGGCAGAAAAGGTAAGTGTACAAACAATGACACGTAAATGATGAGATTAAGGTTAATTCCTGGTAAACAGTGCAGGAGTGGCCAGGTAGAGCTTGATAGGAAAATGAGAACGCTTATTTAAACAGTTGGTACTTGACCTGGAGCGATCAGTAGAATGTCAATGGGCAGAGGTGGAGGAAGGGTGCTTTCTCCACCCTTCCTCCACCTCTGGAGGAGCCCGAGGAAGGTCCGCCGGTAGAAAATATAAAAGAACCTGAGAACTGCAAGAAGATCGGGTGGCTGAAATGTGGAGTCGGCGTGAGGTACACTAGAAATCGAGGTTGGGGACTAAGTCAGAAACTAAGCGGAGCATCCCAAAGGATTTCTGGCAGAGACGGCAGCCTGCTGCGAGTCAGATGGATACAAGTAAACACGGCTGAGGCAGGCCACAGCTGAGGGCAGAGAGCCCGGGCAAGGGCTCCAGTTCAGGAGATGTCACCGAGGTCACGGAGAAGGTTGACAAAGGAACTGCCGTGGGATGGTTGTTCTCGGATAAGTGGCAAGGTGTAAACATGAAAACTATGTTGGACCCTGACCCACGTGGCTCCATGTTACTCTCTTTTGTTCATGTTCAGTGTTGTAAAACATTCCTTTGTGTGACTCTTTCACAATTTAAAAATTAATTCTCCCGTTGGCAGACATTTGGGTTTCATATAGTGTTTTGCCATTTCCAACAGTGCTGCTTTGAACAGTGCAGAACCTGTCACCTGGTGCACAGGTACAGATTTCTTAAAGGTACAAGCCTAGAAATGGGGTGCTGGGTTGTAGAGTGTGAGCACATTCATTTTTACAAAAGAATGCCAGACTGCTTTTCCAAGTGAGGGAACTAATCATAACTTACTCATCAATGACTCCAGAGACTGAAATTCCATGAACGTGCGTAGCCTCAGACACCCTAAGTTAGGGCTTAACTCTGGGGCTACTCTCCTTTCGTAAACGATGTCATTTCTTTAGAGCTCTTGGTCGGGGTAGGTGGAGTCATGGTTTCCTAGAATTTTACTGTTTGTCTCAATTTTCAGTGGTTTGTAATCTGATGCATCCCAGGTCGAATGGGTTTTCTTTTATTCTGGAAGCTGGACGGACATACTCACATTAGGATCACTCACTAATGGAATCTGGGTGAAAGCTATTTCCAGGGGCGGGCTTCTAGGAACTGGTAGCATTTTAGCGTCTCAGTGTATGACCTTAGGATAAGCTAGAAGTGTCACTAGACGGGAGGTGGCCACTGCTCTCCATGCTGCCTAAGAGGACGCTGAGGTATCGTAATGGCTCTCAGGGAAATGTCCTCTGGGCCATCTGACCCCTTATCCAGATTTGGTGGATTCAGTTACCTTTCAGAGTGTCCTTTTACATTCAGGATGAGTCCTGAAATGAGAGGTTTCCTGCTTCCTTAGGCACTGGAGGGACTAACTTCTAAGAAGAGGACATTGCCAGGAATTGTCTAGCCCTATGACATCTACATAATTTCTGCAAATACAGGTCTTGCTCATACTCTCATCGTCCAACAGTAGAGGTCTTCTCTGCCTGTGTGCTCCTTATTTTTAAAAGAAGATTGTTAGCCAGAAAACTGTATATGCTTAATTTGGAAGTGGCTTCTCTGTCCCAGAGAACCTTTCAATAAAAAGGGGACTTGCATCAGTTAGCTTTTGCTGAGTAACAAACAACCCCAAGACTTTGTGGTTCAAAGCAACTATTTTTAGCCCACAATTCTGTAGGTTGACAAGGTGACTCTTTGGGCCTGGGACAGCTTGGCTGCTCTCTGCTGGGCTGCCTTATGTGACCGACCAGCTAGTGGGTTGGCTACACATTAGATAAGCTAGGATGGCCACACTCAGATGTGTGACAGTTGATTGGGGTCCCTGGCTTCTCTTCCAGGTGGCCTGCTCATTCTCCACCAGACCAGCTTAGACTCATGCATGTGATGGCCTCAGAGTTCCAAGTGCAGTAAAACAGCAAGCCCCAATTTGCAAGCTCTTTTTAAGACTCTCCTTGCGTTGTGTTTGCTAATGTCCTATAGGCCAAAGCAAGTCATGTGCTCATGCCATGAAGGAGACTCCACCTCTTGAACGGAGGCCCTGCCAAGTCACATACAAAGGGGCATACATACAGGGAGGGAAGGAATCTGTTGCTGTTTTTACAGTGTACCACTGTGAAAAGCAGAGTTGATACAAAGAACCACTCCGACTGACTTATAGTTATAAATTTGGTTAAGAGCTGTGACAGAAAAGTGTAAGATATGATGAGAGATTATTACAAGGAGAACTGATTTACAGTCTATCACAGGATCTTTTATATAGTTTCAGCACATTGCTGGAAAACTGACAGCTGAGAATTTTTAATCACGGTATCTGCTGGGGTAGATCACTGCTTTGAGAATACAGCAAGAAAATGCAGCACAGTGGAGAAACATCAGACTCAGAGCAAAGCTTACAAAGTATTGATTTTGGAACAGACTGACCTCCAGATTGCCTTGTCCCCTTTTGACCTATTGAATACTTTTTTAATAGTTCTTTATAATGTTTTTGTTACAATGATGATTCTCATTTTAAAAAAAGAAATATAAATGCAAAAAACCCCCCACAAAACTTACCAAAATTTTATAACTGGTTAAAATTACTGTGAATATTTTGTTTTTTTTTCTTTCCAGACTTCTTTCTATACTTACAGACTTTCTATAACTATATACTTCTATGTATAGATATAACTATATAATTCTCCACAAATGGGATGTTACACATATGTTTCACAACCTGTTTTTTTCATTAAATAATATACAGGGGGCATCACTACCTATTAATAAATACAGGTTTACTTCACCATTTTTAAGGCTGTATAGGGTTTTATAGAATATATATAATTTATGTAATCAACCAATTCAGATAGTGTCTAATTTTTATTAGGATATACATACTGAAGTGAATACCTTTGCACATATATTTGTAAACACTTGCTAAATTATCATTCGATTAATTCCTTAAGTTACCATATTTTTCAGCACTGGACCATAAGACACACCTAGGTTTTCGAGGAGGAAAATAGGAAAAAAATTTTTGAAGCAAAAAATGTGGTAAAATATTTAATAACACAAATAACATAATATTTCAACAATGTAAATGTAAACAGTGAGGTAAGCTACATTAGGAATATAAGACATACCCCCATTTTGCTCCCAAATTTGGGGGAAAAAAGTGCATCTTACAGTTTGAAAAATACGGTATGTTCCTAGAAATGGGGATTCCGTGATCAAATATAGAGTATTATATTACCCAATTTCTCCCTTGGGGAAACTGCACCAGTTTTACTTCCCATTAATTTTGTATGCCTTCACCTTTTCTCATGCTTTCAGTCCTTTCAAACCTTGATAAATCAGTGAGCAACACACACACACACACACACACACACACACACACACACGATTCTTGCTTGGTCCAGAGCTGAAGGAATTCACCAGTTTCAAGAAAGACCCCAACCAAGTCCCCCAAGTGACCTCAGAGTGTTTCTGGAAGTTATTCCTACAGCAAAAACAATGAAAAATCCCTATGCATCATTACTGTTCTAAATCCCTTCCCAGCTGCTTCTCTCTCTACTTAGCCAGGAGTGAACTCCCCACTCTTTGCCAAGGCTATGCCCACGCTTCTCTCCTTTCTTTCACATTTCCCCACCTCCGTCGTCCTTGGGGAAGGGCTTGGATTGAAAAGCAGGGTTGATGCTCACACACAGGCACTCTGACCGACTTATAAATTTGGTTAAGTTCTATGAAAGATGTGCTGCGAGACTGTGACCAGGAGACCCAGTTTAGATCGGAAGGCAAGGCAGGCCTCTGTGAGGAGTGAGTGTAAGTGGCGAGCTGAGGGTCAGAGGCATTTGGAGGGTGAAGACGAGGTGACTGGCTGCAGGCAGGGAAGGGTATGGTGCTCAGGCGGTGGAGGGAAGACCAGTGTGCTGGACAATGTAATTTTACACTTACAAAATGAATAAAGAATATCCGCATTTTGAAGTTTCAAAAACTACTAAAGGAAGATATGAGATTTTAGTCAAAGGTCCCTGAGGGCATAATAAATAGTATGAGTTATTTTTACATTTTATAGTAATATATGCTAATAATGATGATCACGAAGATGGTGATGATGATTTCCCTATACTAAGTGACCCCCGTGGATTAACTCATTTAGTCCCTGCAATGCTCTGTGAGGTAGGCGCTACAAATGTTCCGCCCCTCGTCCATCCCGCACCATTCCCTCTCCTCTTTATGCTTTATTTTTCTTCACAGCACTCTTCACCTTCTGACAACATTTTCATATGTACATATGTGCGCATATATGTTTTTTCAATTGCCCATCTCTCTGACTAGGATGGAAACCCTTTGAGGGCTGGTATTCTTGTATATTTTATCCACTTTTATATTTCCAGTGCCTGCTACACAGTAGGTACTCAAAGAGTTCCCTGAATGAATCCCCACTTGTGGGTGATGAAACTAAGGCGCAGAGAGGTTAGCCCGTCCAAGGTTACTTCGCTGGGGAAAGAGCAGGACCTCAGGCAGCTGGACTCGTAACCACCGTGCTGTTTCCCGCCTGGCCACGCTGCAGTCCAAGCTGTGCGAAGGGTATCAGCTGAGAAGCAGAAGTTCCCCTCCCCGCCCCCTGCCCCCGCCCCCCGCACACCCCGGATGCTAGCCTCTGTCAACACTTGATGAAATATATTCTTGAAATGTTTTCTGTCTATACAAGCACATCTGTCTGCTCTTTTTTTAAATTTTCTGTACAAATCAGATGACGATATTTGTCCTTGGCTGTATTTTACCGTTTTCATTGCTAGGGCTCTACGCCTCTACTTTTAACCAAATTGTGACTCATTATATATGTGTACCATCACTTATTGAAACAGAAACTCGAAGGAAGGGTGATTCTGATCCTTTATACGGTAACTGTGCTGCACAGCACACCCCCTTATGTGGCCCGATGCCTACTTCTTTGAGTCTATCTGTAGAATAAATCCTTAAAAGTAGAAATTGCGGGTCAAAGAGTCTAAGTGTCAAGCTGGCACACGGCCTGTTAAAGACAGCGTCAGTCTTACCCATCTGCAGTCAGGGGGAGGAGGCGGCCCTGGCTGCCACCGCCTCCATTCATTCTAACCCAGGAACTGCCGGTACCCGGAGGGCCCTGCTGGAGAGCCTGCCAGCGAAGCTACCAGCTGGTCCCGGTCAGGGCACGCCAACCTGGTGGCTCATTTTGCCAAACCTTCCCAAAATAATTTGGTCAAACTCATAGCTCTTTAGGCTGTATTGTCACTCTGGTAAGTGATAAAAATTGTGTCATTTGCCATATTTCTTCTTTAGCTTTTCTATGTCATACCAGATAAAGCACAGAACAGATCATTATAGTTAGTGCTTGACAGCTGCTGAAAGAAAATATATTTTTAATACCTCCTAGGCCCTCCAGCTTTCAAATTCCCTTAAGTCTGAAAAGCCTAATATGAGGTTATCACTTATTTTTCTTAGTTTTGTCATATATTATTATTTTTAAAAAATTTTAATTTATTTTTTAAAGAGAGGGGAAGGGAGGGAGAAAGAGAAGCATCAATGTGTGAGAGAAACACTGATTGGCTGCCTCCCGCACACTCCCAGCCGGAGACCTAGCCTGCAACGCAGGCATGTGCCCTGACTCAGAATAAAACTGGCGACCCCCCGGCCTGCAGGACGATGCTCAACCTACCGAGCCACACCAGTCAGTATTTGTCATGTATTATTACAGGCGTTTTTTAAAGGCCCACAGAACAATATGGTATAAAAAAAAATTGAGTTTCATTGGCCTAGAATGTGATTTTTTAACCTGAATTTTACTGATACAAAAGACCAAATAATCATCATCATCAAATCATAATAATTGGTCTTTAATGTAATAAACCTGCCTGCTAACTGGAGTATCCATCTCCTTACCCCATGCAAAACAAGAAAGGAAAACTGTTTCTGAATTAGAAAGGAAACTGAAACTGGCTAAGTTTCTGCTTGAAATTGATTACTTTCCAACCCCAATGGTATGAAAATAAAAGAGTGGTTAGTAAGCCACCAAGAGCAAAGATAAAGGGAGCATTAATGATGTCTATTCATCCAGCTTTGTTCAAACTCTCCAAAGGATGGTTCTGGCTCAGGAGAGCACTCGGGGAAAGTCACGCACGTCAGGGCCTGCGCTCTACACAGACTGGAAGGGGCTGCGCCAGGAGAAAGCAGAGAACCTTG
>PVJI01029475.1:0-15263 GCA_004026765.1 Micronycteris hirsuta
CTGTTTTTGTTTTTTAAATTGTTGTTTTTCCTCTTTTGGTTGTGCTAGAAGGCACAGTACGTCTACCTACGCCTCCATCTTGGCTGGAAGTCCTCCCACTGAAGGATTCTGAGCAGGGGTGATGTGGTCAGATTTGCGTTTCCAACAGCTCACTGTGGCTGTGCTTGACAGACGGGTTTGGGACAGCAGCGATGTGGCAGCTGAGCTGGGGCCCTCTGGATAAACTCTGGCTTTTGTCATGGTTACACGACATTCCTGGGTATGTGGGGAGGGGTGGCTCTGATGCAGGTTTTCACTTATAACTTTTTGGTAGGTTATTTGCAAGGATGGCCACAAGAACCCCCCAGGGGCCCCCAGGCTTTCATATTATGCCATTGCTGCTCCTGCCATGACGGCAGCCTTATGACTTGTTCTGACCCACAGAATGCAGTTGGAAGTGACACTCTGCAAGTTGTACGGCCTGGGACTTAAGAGACCTTGCAACCTCGCTCATTCTTTCAAAACCCAGCCACCCTGAGTGCCCAAAGATGGATCAGTATAGAGAGGGGCCCAGGGCCTGCCTACACAGAGGGGCCCAGCCAGTCTAGCCCCTCAGCTGTCCCAGCGCCAGCCAACCCACCGCTGAATGCAGCCGCATGATCCAGAAGAGCCATGGCCAGCCCACAGACTTGGGGAAAATAGTAGGTGCTTGCCACATGCAGCCATTGGGTTTTGGAGTAGCTCATCACATGGCAACAGACCGCTACAACAGGCAGGCACTTCTCTCCTTTGCAAGTCTGGTCCTTCTTTCAGGGCCCTGCCCACCTGCCACTTCCTCTGAGACTTCCCCTGGCTGGAGAGTGTCCCTCCCTCCTCCGCACCTCACTGCCCTTTACTCCCGCTTCCCTTGGACCTGCGTAGCGCACTGCCTTACAGGGTAACAGGCACCTCCCAGAGACACTGCAGACCCATCACCTGACTCCTAACTCACACGCGCTCTGCATCGTTCCAGACAGGACGTGACGTGGCTTATGGTCTCAAAACAGTATCTTATGTTCACAGTACTGGAGGTGAATATTGTAATCCTTATTTTTCGCAAGACAAAATCGAGGCTTGGAGGTGATGTGATTGGCCCAGACTTACTCAAAAGTGGGGGGGGCCAGGAGGCCAGGATTTGAACCCAAATCTACACTTCTCCACATGCCCCTTGTTGTAGTCGTTGGCAGGATCTGCTCCTGGAGGGAAAGGGCCCTGTGTGCTGGAGGATGAGGGGAGTCACAAGTTCTGGTCTCACCCAGACGTCCTGTCCCTTTAAGCCTGTTTCAAACCCAGGAATCCAGACTTCTTTCTGTCAGGACACTTGTCCCCATGTCACCCACATGCAGACGCGTACAAACATCCACTCCTCACATCTCGCCTTCATTCTCTGTCCCGGTCTGCCCTGCGTCCTAACACGCCTTTCCCCTCTCTCCCACGGAACAGGGCCGGGAGGCGGGCCGGGGCTGACCGATCGGAAGGGAAGGGTCAACGTGCCCTTCTCTGGCCCATCTTCTGGGGCGATGAGACAGGGCCACAGGGTCGGGCTGGGGGGTCCAATCTCTCTTAGTTGTGGGTATGAGGAAGAGAAGAAGGCTAAAATAGAATCCTTTCGTTTATTGGACTGGAGCTTATGGAGCTCCCTTTTGCACCAAGGTAAGGGGCTGAAGTTACAAAGGACGAGTAAAAAGTGCCTTGTGGCGCTCTCGGCCTGTGTGAGGTCAGAGCTGAGACTCGGAGGTCATCTTAGCCAGTCAGGGAGACCGAGGCTCAGAGGGAGAGTGACAAGCCCACAGACATGCAGTCAGTGACAGAATGCAGTTCTCCTTACCCAGCTTGGGGAAGACGGAGCTGGGACATCCGGTGTACAGGATGAGGGAGCTAGGAGAAGGGACTGGAGCTGGTGGCTTCTTTGGTGCTGTCACTCAAGGTAGAGGAAGAAAACCTGGTAATCAGGTGCTCTCTCTTTTCTCTGCCCACTGAGTGACATTACCACAGAGGACAGAGGCCTCAGAAGTCATTCTCTTCCCGCCTCCTCTCCCGTTTCACAGATGAGCAGACTGAGGAGACGGGGGCTTGCAGAGGTCTCTCAGCAGGAGGGTAAGTCGGCCAGTGCCAGAGTCCAGCGTCCCTCCCACGTTGCCAGCGGTGACATGGGGTGGGATTTGCAGGGGTCTCAGAAGACTCTGGAAGAGTGCTCACCAAATGCCTCCAGGAAGCCTTCTCAGTTCGCTTGCCTCCCATGGGCTCCCTGATGCCGGCCTTGCCCTTCGGGGCGCCCCTCCTCTGGGGAGGCGCTCAGCAGAACTCCAAGTGTTGGTCCGCAGGGACGTTGTACTTGAGCTTGTGGGCTTCGAAGAGGTTGCACAGCTCGTCGATGTAGCGCTGGTGCAGCTCGTCCACCTGCTCCTGAGAGGGCTGCGGTACCTGCTGCACCGCAATGGGCTTCCCCACTGCAAAACACAGAGGTGGGCAGTGGCCGGGGCGGGGGCCCTTGGGCAGGCGCCCGCTGCAGTGGTCGTCCTTGCAGGAAAGCGCCCTTACTGCCGTCCCCTCCAACCCGATTTTGAGTGATGAATTCTAAGACGTTAGGGCCACTCCAGGGCTCAGATATGATAACACCACCGCCAGCAGGCATTGCAAGGCGCCTAGACATGTGCTGGGTGCTTCACGTGCATGACCCCCTTTAATGAGGATTAAAGGGGGTAGAACCTGTTATTATCCCACTGATGGGGGGGCCAGGAGGCTCAGAGAGCTTAAGTAACTTGTGTAGGGCCACAGAGCCAGGAAGAACCAGTGCCAGGTTTTAAACCCTGGGGATTTGCCCGTTACCTCCAGGCCGTTTGGTTCTAGGGGTCTAACGTGCCATGCTTACAGGTGTCTATTTCTAGGGTGAGGTGGGCCGGCAGCCCAGGCGGCTCTTCCTCCCGCCCCTCCCTCCATGCTGGCAGGCAGTGCCCCCTTCATTCTAGGGAGGAGTCAGGACGGCCCGACTAATCTCTTTCCTCTGGTTCTGCCTGGCTGAGAAGGCAGCTCCCCTGAGAAGACTCCCCCTCCTGGTGATAGCCTTTGGAGGCAGCGGCCGTATTATGTTCATGAAAATATTGCCACACAGCCCGGGGCGAGTCCTGGTCCAGGGGGTTCACCAAGTCTGTGCTCAACTAAGAAATGAACGGGTGGGTGGAGATGAATGGGCCTCTCTCTTGTCAGAGGAACCTAGTTGGCATCTAAGAAGCAAGCAAATGAGGCGTCCAAATAGCTGGAAAACACGCCGTTAAGTCCACGCACTAAAGCTCATGTCCACCATTTCCAGGAAAATCCCCCAGCTCTACTCCAGGCCTGTTGATTGCTACCTTACATGCAATTCTAACAGACTTGGGATTCTCTTCCCTTGGAACCACCTTTTCCAATAAGCCTTATTGATCCTCTGGGTCGGAATTAAACCTTCTTTCTGTGGCATAATACGAAGTCAAATAGGTCCTGATTCAAACCTCACCTTTGTTACCGAAGGCAGTGTGATTTTTGGGGAAGTTACTTCTCTGAGCCTCAGTTTCCCATCAATGAAATGGGGATAAGAGTCTCTGCCTGGCAGGTTGTCAGGATAAACAGAACCACGGCATGTAAGGAAGCCCGTGCAATGCCTGGCACACAGTAGGTGTTCAGTAATGGGCAGTGACCATTGTGCTTTGTGTCTTTGTTACAGTTCTCATCCCAGACTGCCTCATTTTGGGGTTATGTGTGTCTGCTTCCCAGCCTAGAATGTGGGCTCCGTGAGGGCTAGGATGCGTGTGGCCCATCCCCAGGTCCCTGTGCAGCTCGCAGGCCAGGCCTGCTTTCCTGCCGCCCACCCCCTCCCAGCCTGGGTCTTGGCTCACCCACAGTGTTGATGGGCCGGCGGTAGGGCAAGAAACCAAAGCTGTACTGGAAGATGCCACGGCCATGGAAGAGTGGGAGGGAAATACCCATGATCTTCTGCAGCCGGTTCTGGGTCCAGCGCAACCAGGAGCCAGGAGAGTTCTCAATTTGGTCATATAAGTCATTCTCCCCAAAGGAAAAGACTGGCACCAGAGCTGCCCTGGAAAGACACAGAGGAGAGAAGGCATTTGGAGGCTCCAAAGAAGACCCCAGCTGGCCACCTAGCTTCCCGCAGGGACCCAGTGATCAGGAACTGGAGCAGAGGACAGAGCCCCGGCTGGAAGTAAGGGTCACAGATTGCCTCCCAGACCCATCAGAGACTTGCTTTCTGACCTTGGGCGGGCCCCGGCCCCTCTCAGAGCCACGGCCTCCCAGTTACCCCACGACAGACAGATCAGAATGCTTCCGAGTCCTCCCAGATAGGAAACGTCTGCCAACTTTGTAGGAAATTTTCTCTCCTGCCCCAGCTCGGGCTCTGCACAGGTGCTTTGAGATGAGAGAACAGCCCTGCGCTATGCCCTCTCCCAGATCCCAGAGGCCTCAGACCTAGTGCTGGCTTTGGGCAACATGTCCCTTCCCACCAAGGCCCTTTGGTTACAAAGTCTCCATTCTGGAATTTTTTCTGGGTATTTGGGCATGAGACAGTGCAGGTCTCACCAAAATATCATCTGTATTGTGAATGGACTGAGAGATCTCCCTGCCAAAATAGAAACTCCATTAGTCTCTGCTGTCTTCCTGCCAAAATAAAATCCTTGCTAATCTTCAACTGAACCGAGGGCCCTCTTCCCAGATACCCGTGCATCAGGGCAATCCTGATGAAGCCCTTGCGGTTCCGCAGCAACAGTTTATAGGATCCAGGCCTGGCGTTCAGTGCCTCCTGGGCACCCCCGACAATGATGCCCAGCAGATTGCCGCTGCCCTTCCTGGTCAGAATGTGAGCAGCACTCTCCTTGTCTGGTGTGACCAGCCCTGCGGAGAGAGGAAGGTGGTCAGATGTGGGGTGAGAGGGCAGGGACTGTGCGGGTGGATGTAGCCCAAGAAAGAGAGCATCAAAAGTGCCTACAGAGGCCTGGGTCCCCTTGCCCCAACCCACTCCAGCTGAGGAGTTCCCCGAGGACTGCAACCAAGTCTTCTCCCTCATTCCTAACCCCCTTGCTGAACTCACTGCCCTGCTCAGTGCTGTGGGAAGTGCTTCCTTGGGTCTACCCTCCTTCTTCCACTGCATATGCTCTCAGATGTACAGAACTGTTGGTAGCCTTCCTAAGATCCCCTCCTCCCATGCCGGCAGCCTCATTGACCTAGGCTACCCAGGTAGGGAAGACTCACCCCCTGACATGATATAATCCCTGAAGAAGGGGAACCGGAACCACAGGCTCAGCATCATCAGGTGGGGGCGGATCCCGGGGAAGAGCTTAGAGAAGCCTGTGCTCTCAGTGCACAGGTTGAGGAAGGACCCAGGCGCCAGGACCCCGTGGGGGTGGATGCCGGCGACGTAGTTCCCAGAGGGGTCCAGCTCGGCAGTCTTGACCAGCTGCAGGGACAATAACCTAGTGAGCCAGGGCTGGTCCACACCCTGACACCGACACTCTCCAGTGTGACCGTGGGCAACTCGCTCCCAGTCTCTGAGCCTCAGGTTCTCACGAAGGTTGAGAAATGGTGTGTGAATGCACCTGGTGTATCACCAGTGCTGGCTGCATCTCAGACTCGCAGCTGGCTTTGGACAGATTGCTTCCCTCTCAGGCTTTTCATTTGTGAAATGGGGGCATTTGGCCCTGTCCCACCTGCCTCCAGGTCTGCTGAGAAGCTCTGGTCTGGGTGTGCCCTGGAATTACGAAGACTGCTACAGGACAGGATATAATTTGAAAGCACAGAATGGCCACACGGGGCCGCCACTGTGCTGGAAGAGCCCCATTTTGCGACTCAATATAAGGAAAACTGGCTCTTAAAACCAGAAAGTGAGCATTTGCAAGATATATGGGGAGAGATATAGGTTGCAGACCAGGAGGCCAGCTCTAGTCTATTTACCCTCCTGCCTCACCCGTGGCTCTCTGCTCCCCTCAAACCAGACCTTCACTGCCTTCTGTCCACTCTTCCCCGGACACGGCAGCTCTGCTGGCACAGAAACTTGCCGGGGTTGGTCAGGCCTGCAGCATGGAGGATGTAGCAGGGACCACCAGATGCTGTAGATTGAGAGGGAGAGGAGGGCCGTTTGTCATCAGCAGTTTCCAGGTGAAGTGGGGTGAGTGGAGGGGGCAGGAACTGAGTTAGTAAATGTTGCTCCTGGCCGGTTACTAAATAGGGTGCAACGTGGCTGGGTCCACAAAGACTTCCGCTGTGGGCAGTGACTGCGTGTGTGTGTGTGTGTGTGTGTGTGTGTGTGTCAGGGGGGGACCAATCCTCTCCTCACTCTGCCAGGAACCGCGGGGCCCACCCTTTCCAGGTCCCTGCTCTCTGGGAGTCAGTCATCCGAGTTTGAAGGCCCTGAGACCCCAAGCAGCGACTCCCTGAGGATTCTCGTTGCTGTCTGGGAGGCCCCAGAAGCCAGGCCATCCACCCTCAGAGCAGCCTGGAGGGATCTGGGCGACAGTGATGGGGGTCTGAGCCTCCCTGCT
Source organism: Micronycteris hirsuta (assembly GCA_004026765.1). Taxonomy (NCBI): domain Eukaryota; kingdom Metazoa; phylum Chordata; class Mammalia; order Chiroptera; family Phyllostomidae; genus Micronycteris; species Micronycteris hirsuta. Next base: position 6,543 of record PVJI01029475.1, read on the forward strand.
CCATCCAGCTTCTCCTGTCCTTGACCTGGACTTGGTCTCGGCACACACACACACCCGCCACTGGCCCTTTGGTTAACTGCTGACCCTTTGCAAAAAGGCTGCAGAGACCATTGCCTCCCAGACATGGACAAAACTCTTCCACTCATGCAGTGGGGATTTACTGGATGTCAAAATAACGACATATAACAGATTTCTCACCGCCCCATTGGGAAACGTGCCTCCTCAGGAAGCCATCTGGTGCTATTTCTCTAAAGACTTACCTGGCTCCCTGCATGAAAGCACTTGCTTCTAAATATTCTCTCAGCCAGAGGGAAGGTAATTTTTTACAACCCCCTAAAGGCAATTTGGCCATAACTATCACAACCAGAAACTGTAACTGACCTTTCAACCCAGCAACTCCATGCTGAGAAATTTAGCTACAGAATTTCTCACGCTTGTGCAAATGACATCTGGACAAGATTATTAACTGAAGCATCTTTTTTTTGTGTGATAGCAAAAACTTGGCCTCTACCCACGTGTCCATCAACAGGGCCCGTTTAGGCAAATCAGGAACAATTTACGTGGTGGACCACTGTGCAGCCACAGCAAAGCTCTTCCTGTGAGGGGCAGATTTCCACCACTGCCCATCAGATGCAACAGCAGGGGGCCAGCTGAGCGTGCAGACTGCCAGCCCCAGGCGCCCCTATGTGGATGCACCGAACGCTGGCCACCGCAGCTCCCTCCGGGTGAAGACCTGGGGAGATGGGCTGTGAGGAGGGACAGGTCTTTCCACCACATACCCTTCTGCCCCTTTCGAATTTTGAACAAGAATGTAGTACCTATTTTAAATGAACAGTGAATAAAATAAATGAACAAAGGAAGGAAGGATTATCCCCTTCATGAGTAAGTCTTTGTGTGTATGGAGGGCCATCCTGGTGAGCGGGAGGACCCTGTCGAGGCAAGTGTGCCAGTATTTGCTCACGCAGCTACACGTGCGCATCCAAGTGTGCGCGCTGACGAGGCCACTGCCGTGCCGCCGAGGCCTGGCCTGCGCCTCTCCTGCTGACTTTCTGGGCTCACCTCTTCTGCCTGCCTGCCCCGTGCCCAAGTGGTATCCCTCCATCACAGTGAGGGGCCCGAGACTACAGAGCACCCAGCTGAGGCAGCTGAGGCATCTCCGGGTCCCCGGGGCAGGCCTGAAGTAGAGGAGGGGCTCCCCAAGAGCCTGAAATGAAGGAATGAGTCCATGAACAAACGAGGCTGAGGCAGCCAACACCTGCCCCCGATCCTGTTCTGACGTGTCCCCTGGGTTCCCTGAGCGGGCAGTCAGGAGACCCAGGCTCTGCCCCTGGCCCATCATGTGACCTTTGCCCAGCCCCTGCTCTCTCCGTGCTCCAGTTTCCCCTGTCCCAGGACGACAGTGATAATGCCTTTCTGGCAAGACTGTTACTGGGTTTAGGGGTGGTAAACACAGCTCGTAAAGTGCTGTGTCCTCTGCCTCACTCCCGAAGTTCTCTTCAGGGCGGGCGTGACTAAGCAGAGGGGATGGCTGGGGAAAACCCCTTGGGTGCGAGTCCTCCCAGGCTGGGCTGAGCACTGGGCTGTGGCGGCCGGGGCAGGGGATGGCCAGCTGGCTTGGCTCTGGGGATTGCTTTTGTTATCTGCATAGTTCATATACCATCATATTTATCTTTTTAAAGTGTGCAATTCAGTGACTTTAAATATTTAAAAGGTGTGCAACCATTACTACCTGATTCTAGAGCATTTTCAACACCCCAGGAAGAAACCCACAGCAGGCACGCCTCTCCCCCGCCCCCAGCAACCACCAACCTTTTGTTTGTCTGGATGGATTTGCCTCTCCTGGACATCCCATATAAATGGAATTATACAGTATGCGGCCTTCTGTGTCTGTCTGCTTTTACCTTGCAGAATGGTTTCAGGGTTCAATGATGTGGAAGCCTGTATTGGCACTTTGTTCCTTTTTATGACCGAACACTACTCCACATTTTCTTTGCCCATTGTATGCTCTTTGGCCATAACAGATAATGAGACCAAGACCGTGGTGCACAAGGCTTTGTGCAAACGTGTTTTTGGTCCTCCCAGGGGCGTTCCCATTTTGAGCCCCAAGACCTTTGCCTAGTAGACCCTTCTAAGGCTCCCCAGGTGAGGACAACCGGACCGTGGATGGGAGGGAGGACAGTGAGGGCCCATGGCTCTATCATGTCTGCCCCCTCCCATCTCTTTTGACAAATGTCCTGTGCCCTCTCACACCCACGAGGTGACCCAAATGCCCCAAGAGCCCGCTGTCCCGATGGCTCCTTCACGGGCCACAAAGCACCCACTCTCCCAGCATGCTTAACCACGGCCCCCGGGAGGCCGGCTGCAGTGTGAGAGCCGTCAGGGACAGTGAAGCCAACTGAGACTCTGAGGGGTCAGTGGCCTGCCCGCAGCCACACAGATGGGTCTGAGCCCTGCCGTCTCCTGCGGAGTGCGCCGGAGACAGCCAGGCAGCCTCTGCCCCAGACCCAGGGAGCTGGCCTGAGACTCGGCACTAGCTGGGGGCCTTCTCCTTTGTGCACGCACTTGGAAGGTCCAGGGTCCTCTCCAGGAGACAGCTCCTGCATCAGCCACCAGCCCTGCCTATTATGTACCTTCATAACTCGACAGGGTATGAACGCAGGGCGAGCAGGGTCTGATTCAGAAGCTGTTTCTGGCTTTGGGCATCTGATTTGTGACACAATTCCCAGGGGGCTCCTAGTCTATGAATCACCACTCCAAACCCAAGGAGTCCCCTTCCAGGTTCAGGCTGTGTGTGTGCATGTAGGGCACCCTTCCCTATCTCCTCCGATCATGGCCGGACGGAAGGGAAGGTATTGTCCCTGTCCCTGGCAGTGGCTCAGTGTGGCTCAGTATGGCTTCGGCCTCCCTGGGCTGCTCCGTCAGTAAGTTCTTGGTCCTGTCCTCTCACCCCCCACAGCCATGGCTCAGTTAACAGACACTCACTAGCAACTGCAACCTAGTTCCCCAATTCTAAGGTGCACCCTTTTTCACATCTTAATATTTTGTTGTAAAGATGCACCCGACAATTCTGATTAGGAGGTTTTTCTTAGCGGTACCTAAAATACTGGTACATTTTACCACTGAGGCTGTCTTAGAGTTGGAGAGTGTGCCAGGCACTGCGAGCTGGGAAGGGTGCCCAAAGTGAGGCGTTCTCGGCACCTACTGTGTGCCAGGCACCTACTACACCACCGAGCTGCCTCCTCTGTTAGCGCTGTGAGGGAAGTACTGGCACCAATGCCCCCATTTTACAGATGAGGAAACCAAGGCACAAGGTTAATTCACTTGCTCTGGTCACATAGCTAATAAAGTGGCAGAGGCAGGATTTCAACACAGGCAGGCCGGCTCCGTGTGTGTGACCAGTGGGCTCTGCTGCCTAGTAGGAGCCCCCAAGTGAGATGGGGAGGGGGTTAATGGGGCGAAGGGGTGCCCTGCAAGCAAGCAGATCAGCGCAATGGCCACAGCTCACGCCTGGAGAACCCGGGTGGCAAAGCGGGGGGAGAGGCAGGTAAGGAGCGAGCAGGGGTCCAGAGTGCAAGAGTCTGCAGACTGTGGGAAAATAGGTTTTATTCTACATGAGATGGGAGTCACTGCTTTTATTTTTTTTAATATTTTATGAGGATTGTTCTGGCTGCTGAGTGGAGCATGGAGTATGGGGAGCGCTGGCAGAAGTGGGGTCCAGATAAAGAGAAAACTGTGGTCAGGACTTAGTTGGAAACAGAGAAGGGTCAGACCTGGAGGCGTCTGGGGAACATGGCCCAGGCTGCAGAGCAGCAGTTCTCACCAGGGTCAGTTTGTTGCAGCCCCCCCAGCCCCCCCAGAAAGGGCATTTGGTAATGTTTGCAGACATTTTTGGTCGTCGAGACTGGTAGAGGGGAGTGTGACTGGCATCTGGTGGGTAGGGGCCAGGGAGGAAGTTAGAAGCCCTCCCCCCTCTCCCCATACACACAAAACAGAGCATCATTCAGCCCAAAATGTCAATGGTGCTGACACAGCCTCCTGGAGAGCTAACTGGCTGGAAGAGGGAGTGGCAGCAAAGGAGGCCCCATTCCCGCAGGGCTGCCCTAGGGCTGAAGGGACAGCTGTGCTCTGTGCCGGTCCAGGTGCCCACGGCAGAGGTAGGACTCCGGGGAAGGTCCCACCGCCTTGAGTGCTGGGAGGTGGCTGGGCCAGCAGGTGGGGCAGGAAGTCCCTAGTGATGACTTTGGGGCTGGGAGGAACTAAGGGATCAGGCCAGGTGTGGGTGGGAGGGGTAAGGGAGGTGGGCCGCATTGCAGCACCTCCTGACACCAGGTCACAGCCCTGGCCACAGAGGTCTCTCTCCCAGACTCCCCCGGATCTGACCCTCCTCAGGCCTCGGCCTGTGCAGACAGGGTTTGCTCCAGGATGATGAAATCTTCACAGGGGAAGCCCAGCTCCCAAGCTGGTCTTCCTTATGAGGTGAAAACAGCCCCTCCCACACCGGACATTGCCCGGCTCTCCAACATTAACTCTTTCAGAAGCCTACAGGGCCCATTTAGAAAACTCCAGGGCCCAGAAACGGTTTCTTAATTTTGCTTGAAAGCCCACCACTAGACACTAAATCCACCTGTATTTGATGGGAGTGCAGAGGCTTGTGAATGCAGGGAAGCTCCAGCAGAGCTGGGACTCCCTCCCTCCTGCCCACCCCAAGGTCCTTATAGGGCCTTCTGGGAGAATTGGAGGGTCTCCTAGGAGCCTGTGCGAACGGGAACCTCCAGGCTCCCAGCCTAGGACAGGCAAAATCAAAGTGCGTGTCATCTCGCCCCCTGCTGGCCACTGGGTGGTACTGCCTGCCCTCTGTAGGTGGTGATGCAACAGGCCTGTAGAGGGCACCAATCCTAAGACACTGCAAGCAGAATTTCTGCAAAGCAAGTCTCCTATTCCACCAGCGTCAATAGTGCCAAGACTGAGAAACCCTCCTTGAGAGCTACATGGCTGGGGAAGGACAGGAAAGGCAGCAGAGAGGATGTGTACAGTTCCACCTCAGCCTCAGTTTTCTGCCAGACCTGCAACTGGCAGCAGCTCCAAGTGCCAATAGCCAGACACTATCCTTTGCAGTCCCCTGGATGACAGCCCCCGGAAGAATTTTTAGTGGATGAGTCCCAGTTCTGTAAAATGGCCTTCAGTGGCCTCTGTTAACCTTGTCCCTGAAAAACTCATTAGCCTCACCCCAACCTGGACCTTCTACTTTAGAGTCACACCGAACAGTGTTAGGCTTACGGCTCAAAGTCGCACTGCGGCCAGCTTCTGGGCCTGCGCTTGTGCTGGTCCCTTGCTTTCCCTGGCGAACTCAGGACTCAGCTCACAGTGGGCGGTCAGACCACAGAGTGAGAACCCACAAAGCTCTGCTAGAGGCCAAAACCAGCTTAAGCTTCCTTTGGCTTGGATGTTGCTGTCCGCACACACTCCCAGGTTACAGACCACACTTTCTCATGGAAACTCTCACCTTCCTAGAACAGGGGGTGCAAGCCCTGGCCTGGGAAGAGGAGAGGGAGGGAAGGGAATTTGGAATGTCAAGCTCAGAAGTCCTGGGTGGCGATAAGGGACTCTGTTCATGACATGCCCATGGGTCCTTTTAGTACCCAGCAAGCCCTGCTTGCCTTCGATGACAATATCCTGGAAGGGCACACTGCAGAGGAAGTAGATACAGGGGGTGAGGAAGGCCACTGCCCACATGGACCCCTCAGGTTAGCTCAGCACTGCCCACTCACTCTGCCTTATAACATGAGCGCAGAACTCTCTGCCAGCCAACTTCCTGCCCTCTGCCCAGCCCCTGCCCTGCTGGCCGGCCCTGCCCTGCCCTGCCCGGTCCCACCCTTGTCCTTTGCCCAGGAGGACCTACTCACTGGGGTGTCAGGGGCTCCTGTACTCGGTTGTTGCCCAGCCTTTGCTAGTCCTCGTTGGGCCACAGGACTCTTAGAAGGGAGCAATGCAGCAGCGCCGACTGCCCGAGTGCCCACAACTTGGGGGAGTTGTTGAACCTCTGTGAGCCTGTTTCCTCCACCCCTTTCCCCTCTACCAGCTGGGGATGGGACTCCTGGGGGGGGGGGCAGGAAGAGGCGGAGCTCTGGGTGGAATAGGAGGAGCCCTGCAGGTGTGGAGGTCAGTGCAGCAGTGCCACCCAAGCCTTCCAGGCTCCCCCACTGACTCAGTAAGATAACGCTAGCTAATTGGTTACTGAGATCCTACAAGGCGCTTTGCCCCCGTCTCACTGAATCCACACAGCCCGTGATGTATGTGGCATTGTCTCCACTTTGCCTGTGTGGAAACTGAGGCTCAGAGAGACTGTGTAACTCACCCAAGGTCACACAGCGGGTGTGTGGCGGAACTGGTATTAGAACTAGTCTGTCTAGTTCCAGAGGTCACATTCTATACCTTTTTTTTCTTTCCCATTCCCAGTGAAGAGCCAAATGTCCAGCCCGACACCTCTTTGTGTCCCTCTGCCTTCCCCATCCTATCCCATTACACCATCCCTGGCCAATACACCATCCCTGCCCAGCTGCTTACATCCAGGGTATAGTCTGTTTGGGGTTCAGTACAGGAGCTGAAGGGACTCTGTACCCAAATCTAGGGATCTGCTTCACTCAGAACTGACCTTTGGGTCCAGGGTCAATTGTCTGCAATGGCCATGAATTGCCCTGAGTCAGAGAGTCAGAGATTCAGAGGCACTCAGCATAGGAAAGATGAGTCCGCTTAGTGGATACAAGGAGAAACTGAGGTTCAGAATGGGCAAGGCCTTACCCAAGGACACACAGCATACCAGAGTTAGGAGTGGGAGAGAATCTGAGAACCAGTTCTGAGTTCTCTCCCCTTCCCCTTTACCCATAGTTTGTGCACAAACTTTAAAACCAGTAAACAAACAAACAAACAAACACACAAAAAACTTGTTACGTGACCTTGGTCATAGCTTTGTCCCTCTGAGCGTCAGTGCCCTCATCTGGTGAAGTATGGAGCAAGATGGTCTCTTAGGACCTTGAGTTTATTACCCGCCCCTCCAAAAACAAACCTGGGCTGCTGAGAGGCTCACACCTCTAAGGCACAGACATGTGCCACATGCAATGCCCCACAGGGCTTTCAAACCCGAGGCCCTCAGCAGCCTTCATGCTGACCCGCATTCCCACAGATGGGAAGACACGCCCATCCAGAGGAGCTGGACTCTTCCCCATGCCGCATGGCCGTGGTCCTAGCTCCTGTCCCAGTCCACCTCATCTCCCTTCACACAGGGCCCCACTTTCCCCATGGAGACGTGGGACACCGTGGCCCTGGCCACGCCTCAGCCAGCCTCAATACTCACCGAGACAGGGAAATAGTCCTTCATGTAACTCCATATCACCCACTCTCTTAAGACCTTGCAAGGCCTGCCACCCGTCCATGGCTTGTCTCCATCCAGGTACCACCAGGCTGCATACAGGGCACTGACCAACCAGAACCTTGTGAACAGGAGGCCTATGAAGATGATGGCGCAGAGCTGACCTGGGGAGGAAGGCAGGTAAGAGGTGTGAGAGGAAAGAGATGAGTCTGCCCAGACTGAATCTCCCCAGACGTTCAGCGCCAGCAGTGCTGTCCCGACCAGCCCGCATTCCCAGGAAGGAGGGGTCAGCTTCCCCTGCCTTCAAGGAGGAGAGAACATGCCCGCCCCGTGTCTCACTGGGAGCACTGGTTTGAACCGAGGTAGGCCTAACCCTCCAGGCTCATATCTTCCCCATCCACCTTCCCTCCCGGCAGTAAAGTACAGTTGACCCTTGAAGAGCATGGCTTTGAATTTGACAGGCCACAGGTGGCAAACGCAAGGCCTGTAAGCCGAATCCGGCCCTCTACCTTATTTTATCCGGCCAGGCATCTTGTTTCTACCCGGCGGCAGTGTCAAACACTCGCTTAACTGTTAAGGAGCAGTTACATGTACACAGTCCTAAAGTTACATTCGGCCCTGTGAAGGCAACCGCGAGGCTGATGTGGCCCCTGTGAGAATGAGTTTGACACCCCTGTCATAGGCCCATTTATATGTGGATCTTTTTCAATAATACAGTACAGTATTATACATGTGTATTCTCTTATGATTTTTTTTAAGATTTTATTTATATTTATTTACTTTTAGAGAGAGGGGAAGGGAAGGAGGAGAGGTAGAGAAACATCAATGTGTGGTTGCCTCTTGCGTGCCCTCTACTGGGGACCTGGCCTGCAACCCAGGCATGTGCCCTGACTGGGAATCGAACCAGTGACCCTTGGGTTTGCAGGTCAGCACTCAATCCACTGAGCTACACCAGCCAGGGCTGATCTTCGTAATTACATTTTCGCTAGCTTGTTTTATTGTAAGAACACAGTGTATACAGTACACATAACATACAAACTACGTATTGCCTGTCGATGTTATTCATAAGGCTTCTGGTCAACATCAGGCTATTAGTAATTAAGTTTTGGGGGAGTCAAAAGCTGCGTGTGTGACTTCCAACAAGATGGCGGCATAGGTGAACGCGCAGTGCCTCCTTGCACAGCCAAACAAGGAAAACACCAGAAATTTATCTAAACAAAAACAGCCAGATCTGACAGAAAATCGAATTGAGAGGAAGTCCGACAACCAAGGAATTAAAGAAGATACATTCATCCAGTCTGGTGAGCCAGGAGGAGCAGGGTGGAGGGAGAGCGCTCGGTGACCCCGCGGCGAGC
>PVJI01029476.1:0-14631 GCA_004026765.1 Micronycteris hirsuta
GAAGATCTGTCCATTTTTGACAGTGGGGTGTTGAAGTCCCCTACTATAATTGTGTTGCTATCAATATCTTTCTTGAAATCCTCCAAGATTTTCTTTATGTATTTTGGTGGCCCTATGTTGGGTGCATATATATTTACAATGTTTATGTCTTCTTGGTGGATTCTTCCCTTGAGTATTATGAAGTGTCCTTCTGGGTGTCTCTTGATGGCCCTTTTTTGGAAGTCTATATGACTGATATGAGTATTGCTACTCCGTCTCTTTTTTTCCTGTCCGTTTGCTTGGAAAACTTGTTTCCATCCCTTCACTTTCAATCTGTGTAGGTCTTTTGCCCTGAGGTGGGTCTCTTGCAGGCAGCATATGTGTGGGTTGTGCTTTCTTATCCATTCCGTTATTCTATGTCTTTTGATTGGAGCATTTAATCCATTTACGTTTAAGGTTATTATTGATAGGTACTTATTCATTGCCATTTTTTTTGTACCTGTGTTCCTCACTCTTTCTCTTTCCCTTCCTTTCCTTAAATCAGTCCCTTTAGCATCTCTTGCAGAGCTGGTTTGGTGGAGGTGTATTCTTTTAGACTTCTTTTGTCTGGGAAGCTCCTTATTTTCCCATCTATCTTGATTGAGAACCTTGCTGGGTACAGTAGCCTTGGTTGCAGGCCTCTGGTTCTCATTACTTGGAATATTTCTTGCCATTCTCTTCTGTCTTGGAGTATTTCCATTGAGAAGTCAGCTGCTAGCCTTATCGGGGCTCCCTTGTATGTTACTTCCTATTTCTGCCTCGCTGCCTTTAAGATTCTCTCTTTGTCTTGAAATTTCGCCATTTTAATTATGATGTGTCTTGAAGTGGGCCTGTTTGGGTTCCTTTTGATTGGGACTCTCTGTATTTCCTGGATTTGTGTGGCTTTTTCTCTCATCAGATTAGGGAAGTTTTCTATCATTACTTTTTCAAACAGGTTTTCTATCCCTTGCTCTTCTTTTTCTCCTTCTGGTACCCCTATTATATGAATATTATTACGTTTCATGTTGTCCTGCATTTCCCTTAATACCTCTTCATTCTTTCTGAGTCTTTTTTCCTGTTCTTGCTCATTTTGGGTGTTTTTTCCTACCTTGTCCTCCAGCTCACTGATCCGATCCTCTGCTTTATCAAGCCTGCTTTTAATTCCTTCTATTGTGTTTTTCAGTTCAGATATTGTATTCTTTATTTCCTCTTGGCCCTTTTGGATAGTTTCCATTTCCTTTTTCATGTTGACATAGTTTGCAGTGAGTTCATTATAGCTTCCCTGTAGTTTCTGGTAATTTTCTGTGAGCTCATCAAGCTTCTTGAGCTTCCTGATAACCCATGCTTTGAACTTAATATCTGATAGTTGGCTTGCTTCTGTTTCATTTATCATTCTTTCTGGGGCTTCCTCCTTTCATTTGGGGATTGTTTCTTTTTCTTCCCATTGTTTGTGAGACTCTTCTTGCTAGCCTATGTTTCTTAAATTGATCTGTCAAGTTCTTTGGAGTAGCAGAGTTAATTTTGTGTCACTGTCTCTGTTTTTTGGGCTGACCCTTGTCTGGGTCCCACTCTATTCTCTTCACAATTCCAGGCTTTAATGTCTCACCTGTGGATAAAGAAGAGAGGGGAAGTAAAAAAAATTAAAAAATCAAAAAAGAAATAAAAAGAGGGGAAGACTAGGAATACTAAATGAAAGGAAGGAAGAAGGAATTAAAAAATATAAAGAAGGACAAATAGGAAGAAGGGTGGGGAAAAAACAAACAAACGTACCAAAAAACCCCCAAACAAACAAAAACAAACAAACAAACAAAACTTCTGCTGGCTGGCTTTAAAAGTGTCCGGCCAGGCCTGCTCCCCTGGTCCTCCTGTCTGCATCAGGCTGGGAAGGTATCAGCTTTGCTTTTCTCCCTTCCTGAGCTGCACTCTTAGCTGCTGTCCTGCCTCCAGCCCAGTTGCTAGGAATTCGCAGCACCCTTTCTGGGCAGCCTGGCCCCCACACTGAATCAAGAGTTTGTGAAGACTGCAGCTCCCCTCAATGCAGCTCAATGGGGCTCCTCTGCCTTTCTCCCACAGAGCCAGTCGGCCCTGGAGGACTCCATGCGGAGGCTGGGTTGCAAGTGCTTTGTCCCTGGATGTCCGGGCGTTAGTTCCACGTACCTGTGTCCACTGTCCCCTTTTGTCTTTCTATTTATGCCCGCCAGTCCAAACAAGCATCTGGCCACTTACACATCCCAATCTGGCTCCCTCCCAAGAATCTTGCATCAGACTTGGCAGCTGCCAGGTCTGGGGCTGCAGCCCGCCCTGCTCCCCCATGCTAATCCCGAGGGACTTTTTCGTTCTGAAGCACTCTCCTTACCGTCTAATTGTTCAATTTCCCCTGTAATCCTGGTCACCAATCTTCATATATGCTGAAATACTGTTGGGTGTTTGCTCTGTTCCTCAGAAAATTGGCTAGGTGTTTCACCAGTGGGCAGGAAGAAGTGGACTCTGCTCCCCGCTATCTTGCCGCCATTTTTTTCTCTCTCATTTGGGCCATTTTTTTCTCCGTGCGCCTGTTACTTTAAGGGGCGGAGCTTTAGGTGTTCACCAGGGTGGGGTAACCCACATCATTGTGTTGTGATGCTATCTGTGAGGGTAGGGTAATCCACGTCACGGTGTCATGACGCTGTGTGTGGTGGGGGCGGGGCCTGAGAGAACAATGGCACTTGCTCGGCTCTCCGCACTTCCCCAGCTACCCACAAGTGAGTTGGGCCCTTCTTTACTGGCTCTGGGGTGAGTGGATGGGCTTGCGCAGTTCCAAGTCCCTGTGGGTCTCTCCAGTGAACTCTCCTGTGAGGCTGGGAGTTCCTCCTGCTGCTGCCTCAACCCTCACAGGTGTTTTCAATCGGTGGTTTGAGGCTTTATTTCCCCATGATGGTGGGCTGCACAGTCTACTCCACTCACCAGCTTTTCCTCCCGGTTTATCTGTGCGAGAATGAGGGTCCGCCTGGTCCACCAGTCTCAGCCCCGGTTTCACCGAGTGCTCCCACTGCGTTTTGGCCAGGTGCACCTGCCCCGGGCCTCTCCGGGCAGCTGGAGCGTTGCTGGTACCGCTCCACAAACCGCGTCTTGCCAAGTGCTCTCCTCCCGGCTCCACCCTGCTTACCGGTCTGGATGAACATGTCTTCTTTAACTCCTTGGTTGTTGGACTTCCACTCAGTTCAGTTTTCTGTCAGATCTGGCTGTTTTTGTTTTTTAAATTGCTTTTTTTCCTCTTTTGGTTGTGCGAGGAGGCATAGTGTGTCTACGTACACCTCCATCTTCCCGACTTATTTTCATTTGCCTGTGCTACATGTTGCTCATGGTTGGGAAGTTTGTCTAGATTTTCTGTTTGCTCTGGTATAGTTTGGATGACTTTGAAACTTTTTTCTCACAGCATCCTAAACCAATTTGTTTTTCCTTCAAGTTACAGCATGAGATTGAGTTTCTATTTTTTTTTTTTGTAACATGAGAAAATGGTAGGGTCTTGGGCTTCAGTTCAGATGAATTAAAGAGAGACCTTATTAAGAGTTAGGCTGTGGGGTGGGGAGAAAGTAAAGGGTGATAGGGGCCAAACATGTGATGACAGAAGATGACTTTGGGTGGTGGGTACACAATGCAATATACAGAACATGTGTCATAGAAATGTACACTGGAACCCTATATATCCCAACTAACCAATGTCACCCCAACAAATGTAATTTAAAATAAGAGGTAAGCTGTGTCTTTTATGCTGCCTGAAGTTTTGTTATATGTTCTCCACCAGGTTCACTACACATCATTGGAGATGTGTTTAACATCTTTTCAATGGTGTCTGTTGCCCTGGATAACACACTGTGGCTCAGGTCTGCCCTGTCACTTATTTCTGCATTTCATACATTTTTCCCCCCTAGCAATAGTTTTTGTCAGGCGAGGGAAAAGTTGACGTTAACTATTATTTTGCTTCTCTCCAGATCTGGGGGTATTAGTAAGAATTCTTTATTTTGTTAACAGTTTAAATTCTTGGGGGAAAGTATGAGAGATTGTTCAAAACAATTTGTGCAGAGTCTCTTTGTTCCCAAAATGTTCTGTGTTGGAATTTGTTGGGTTAGATTCTGACCTTTTTGTATTTGGTTGCTGTCATGAAATACTTTTTGTTTTGTATTTGATTACGATTTTTCTTATTCTGTTAGGTACCAATGGATAAGAATTCAGTCTAGATTTTTTTTTTATAAATTTATTTATTTATTTATTTATTTAAAGATTTTATTTTTATTTATTTTTAGAGAGAAGGGAAGGGAGGGAGAAAGAGAGGGAGAGGAACAGTAATGTATGGTTGCCTCTCACATGGCCCTCACTGGGGACCTGGCCGGCAACCCAGGCATGTGCCCTGACTGGGAATCGAACCAGGACCGCTTGGTTCCCAGCCTGTGCTCAATCCACTGTGCTACACCAGCCAGGGCTCAGTCTAGATTTTTAATCTGCCATCTTAATATGACCCCAGGTAATTTTTCAGTAATTAATTCTACATGGATCATTATTAGTTTGGTTTGAATAGAATTTCATTTTAAGGTGGCTGAAGATGAGGAGGGGACAAGGCACCTGAGTTACAGTGAATCTATAGGCCCAAAATGCTAGTTATTTAAAATTATTTCAACACGTGAATATTGAGCAATGCCCATTAGAAAGTGGGAACAAAATATGTTGACAAAACAGCCATTTTTGATGAATGGGAAAACCATATTTTCGATAAATTTAAGTATTTTTTGGTTTGTTTCAAAACAACCAGATTTGTTTATCTAGAAGGGAAACTGACACAGTTAGTAAAGATTTAGGAACATCAAAAACAAATCAGAAATCAGTTTTGAACCTGTATTTCAGACAGGTTTGTGTCTTCCACAGAGAATGTAGGGTGGCTGGGTTTGGGGGATACAGTGCCTCTCCTAGAACCAAGAAGCCAGGGAAGTAGAGCTGTGCTGCCAAGTCAAGGTGGTGGAATTGAGGAGAGATGTGTAGTCACCTAGAAGAGGCAGACTGGTGTCAAGGCTTGTCAAATATACCCTCGTGTGCATGCATAAATGTATTAACATAACTAAAGAAATAATGTGTCCAAAGCAGAAGGCATGGTCAGCTATGGGAAGCAATAGCATAGAAAAAAGAAAATCACCAAGGATTTCATACCAACTTTCTATTATCCCACACCAGCTCTCTCACAGGCGATAGAAATTACAATCAGACTTCCAAAATTCTAGTCCTAAAGGCAAGAGTGTATTGTGAGCCTGATGTTAAAACACGAGCTTCGTCTGACTTCCTTTTTTCTGATTCCATGTCCTCACAGCAATTTCCTGGTGCCATTGAAGGTCTGCTCACATGGAGAGAGAATGCAGGAAATACACAGATTTTAAATATTTCTGAGTCTTTCACAGTGATTTCTCATGGTAATGAGTGGCTTCGGATTACCATTTGGTTTTCCCTGACTACAGGGAGAAAAGAAGATTGTTATGCCAACCCAAATAATTCTTGTCTGTGTGACAATTCTGTTTCTCACTTTAATTAATCTATTGCCAGCCTGATGCCTTCCTCAGGTCTTCTGTACATTTCAGTTGGTATGAGTCAGTATTTTGGGGACCGATCGCCCCTGGGCATGGATGAGAGTGAGCCAGCCTTCTCCTAGATGACTCTGATTCTATTGCCTTCTTTCATTCCTCTCTATTTATTTCTACATTAAACATGGTTACAAATTTGGTTAGTTCGTCTGTATTAAAATGTATTAAGATCAGATACATTTTTAAATACCTCTGGAGATAACGTATAAAAATGTTTTTGTAGGTCTCATTTGTCTTCATTGTTTTGAAACAAGAAGGTAGCATGGGGAAACCAAGAGAATTTCTTGCAGTAGTCCTGCAAAGGTTACTCGCAAACATCACTTTTATGTTGAGGACCCATGTCTCCTCATTTGAAGTGTAACATTCTTTCTACTAAATTTCCGGTCCATCCTAATGGTACTGAGGCTAATGGTAGAAGCAAGGGTTACTGGGTAGAATGATGAGGTCACCCATGAGTTACTGGTATCTGGAGAGGGTCCAAAGGTGAAATGGCTCTCTTGTTCATTTTCTTGGGCATTTCATTTAAACATTTTTAAAAAAAGTTCATTATATATTTTTTCCATTACCATTTAGTTCCCTTATACCCACCTGCCCCAGCAATCACTACACTGTTGTCCATGTCCATGAATTCTTTTCCTTTTTACATCTGCTGGGGCATTTCAAATGCTTGTCCCTGTTGTGGTATTGTTTATCTCAGATTGACATGTTCTTCTGACAAGCCAGAGAATGTGACAAAAAGCACAGAAATAAGGGTGGAAGAGTCAACATTTGAACCATTTCAGAATGCTGAGAAAGAAATTTTATTTGAAGCTGTGTGCCTTAACAAACCTACTTAACAAACACTTTTTATTTTGCATAAACATATTCCCAGTTATGAAATTATAAAACAAGCCTGGTTCTCTAACAAAAATCAAGACTGATAGTTTAATCAAAATATTTGGTTGAAGCATGGAATTTATTTTCAAAGAAATGAAGAAAACCCAATGCATATATACCTATAATATTTCATATTAAATGAAGGCATCTAAATGTATTCATTTACATTTTGATATAAATTCCAGGCTTTTTTGTTTTTAGTGAAAGTCTACCAATTATAGTCCCACACCATTTTCTTGCATAAATAACATCCAAAATGCATCATCTTCATTGTCCAGATTTAGTTGATTTAAAGAGAGGTGCAAATTTAAAAATGCCTCTGACACAATCTGAAAGCAGAATCATCTGAAGTTTTATTTTTTCCCTTTAATGTTCTATAGTCATTAACATCACATTTTTAAAGCAACTCTCCTTTATGAAATAATTTTTAAACAACACTCATCCTAACTCTCATAGAAACAACAACTTTCTTTTCATTCTTGTGTTTGAATATTTACATAAAATTAAATGAAGTACACTGTTATAATAACAAGCACAACAGGTTTGTACAAATTCTACTGAATCTTGGTAAGCATTATTCATAGCCTCAGAGTGACCCAACAGTTGTAGGAGTGCAGCATGCTTTGGGGATCAGCCATCCAGAGAGGGGCATATCAGTGAATCCAGCTGGTCGACTAGGGAGCAGTCAGTTGAGAGAACTTCCCTTCTATGACTTAAGAGTCATCTGGTGCAAACCCACCTCCGTCTAGGGTTAAGACAACTGGAGTCCAGAGAAGTGAAGTGACCTGCTGCAGACCACAGAGTAAGAGAGCTATTATTAATGTCTCTGCGTCCTGACTCTTAGCCCAGTACTTGGTATTCTTTTGTGGTGATTTATTTTGAATATTCTCCCTCCACCAGTTTTATTGAGATACAATTGATGTATAACATTGTATTAGTTTAAGACGTACAACATAATTATTTGATATATTATGTATGTATCATAAAGTAACCAGAATAAATTTAGTTAATAACCATCACCTGGCATAGTTACACATTTTTTTCTTGTGATGAGAATGTTTAAGATCTACTCTTAGCAACTTTCAAATATACAATGCAGTATTATTAACCATAGTCACCATGTCTCTCTGTCTTATCTCACTTAACATAATACCCCAAGATTCATCCACGTTGTAGTAAATGGCAGGATTTCCTTTTTATGTATGAATAATATTCTAATGCTCCATAACCCGTGTGAGGAGGAGGTCCCTGAGGGGGCATAACGGGAGATTAAGAAAGACACAGACACTTTAAGGAAAAGCAGGGACCAGGTGGGACATTGTCCTCTAATGAAAAGACAGCGACCCTGAACACGGTCTCCATGTTTATTTTATAAGGGGTAGTTGGATAAAGCTCAAGGACGTTTCACAGACTCAGGGAAAAACTGCAGGTATAATTTCTCCGTTTCCCAGGCTAACTAAATGATAAACATTTCTTCTGCAAAAGTCATAGGTGCATACAGCTAAAGCTGTGGTTAACTATTTAACTATCTCCTTCTTAACCCTGTGGGTTCCAGCTCTATGTCGCCAGCCTTCACCGTCCTCCACACCAATGTCTATTATTCAATGAATAATGTGCTGTACCTTCTTTATCCATTCATCCACTCATGGACACTTGGATTGTTTCCATATCTTGGCTATTGCAAATAACGCTGCAATGAAATGGGAGTACATATACCTTTCTAAGTTTGTGTGATTGTTTTCTTTGGATAAATCCTGAAAAGGAGAACTGCTGGATCACATGGTAGTTCTCTTTTTAATTTTTTGAGGAATCTCCATACTGTTTTCTATAGTGCCTGTACCAACTGACTTTCTCGCCAACAGTGCATAAGTCTTCCCCTTTCTCTAAGTCCTCACTGATGCTTATTATTTCTTTTTAATATATTTTATTGATTATGTTATTACAGTTGTCCCATTTTACCCCCTTTCTTCCCCTCCACCCCCACCCCCTCACTCCCCACCCTTTAGTTTTTGTCCTCCCACTGCCGCCTCAACCCCCACAGGCGTATTCAATTTTTGGTTTGAGGCTTTATTTCCCTGCATTGGTGGGCCACGTGGTCTGTTCCACTCCCCAGCTTTACCTCCCAGTTTATCTGTGCGAGAATAAGGGACTGCCCAGTCCACCATTCTCAGCTCTGGTTTTGCCGAGTGCGCCTGTGAGTTTTGGCCAGGCATGCCCACCACGGGCCTCTCCAGGTGGCTGCAGCATTGCCAGTACCGCTCCACAACCGCGTCTTGCAGAGTACTCTCCTCCCGGCTCCACCCCGCTTACCAGTCTGAGTGTCTTCTTTAACTCCTTGGTTGTCAGACTTCCACTCAGTTCAGTTTTCTGTCAGATCTGGCTGTTTTTGTTCTTTAAATTGTTTTTCCTCTTTTGGTTGTGCGAGGAGGCACAGTGTGTCTACCTACGCCTCCATCTTGGCCAGAAGTCCTGATGCTTATTATTTCTTGTCTTGGTGAAAAAACACCATTCTAACAGGTGTGAGGTGACACCTCATTGTTTTGATTTGCATTTCCCTGAAGATTGACAGTGTTGAGCTCCCTTTCATGAACCTTTTGGATATCTGTATATCTTCTTTGGAAAAATGTCTATTCAGATCTTGTGCAAATTTTTAATCAAAATATTATTTTTGCTGAGTTCTACGATTTTTAAAATATGTTTCAGATATTAACCCTTTATCAGATATATGATTTGCAAATGTTTTTCCCCATTCTTTACATTGCCTTTTCATTTTATTTATTATTTTCTTCTTGATATGGATGATTATAAACATTAATTTTCAGACATTTTTCTTTTTTTAATTTTTAAAAATATTTTATTTTTGTATTTTTAGAGAGAGGGGAAGGGAGGGAGACAGAGAGGGAGAGAAACGGCAATGTATGGTTGCCTCTCACATGGCCCTCACTGGGGACTTGGCCTGCAACCCAGGCATGTGCCCCGACTGGGAATCGAACCGGGACCCTTTGGTTCCTGGCCTGTGCTCAATCCACTGAGCTACACCAGCCAGGGCCTTCATTTTTCTTTTTTGGGTGTATTCACATGTCAATAAAACTTAATTTTTTAAAGTATATTTTATTGATTATGCTATTACAGTTGTCCCATTTTTTCCTTCCCCTTTATTCCCTCCACCCTTCACCCTCCTCCCACCAGCATTCCCCCTCTTAGTTCAGGTCCATGGGTCATACATAAAAGTTCTTTGGCTTCTCCATTTCCCATACTATTCTTAACCTCCCCCTGTCTATTTTGTACCTACCACTTATGCTTATTCTCTGTACCTTTTCCCCCATTCTCCCCCTTTCACTCCCCCTCTGATAACCCTTCATGTGATCTCCATTTCTGTGATTCTATTCCTGTTCTAGTTGTTTGCTTAGTTCATTTTTGTTTTTGTTTTTTTAGGTTCACTTGTTGATATTTGTGAGTTGTCATTTTACTGTTCATATTTTTTATCTTCTTTTTCTTAGGCAAGTCCCTTTAACATTTCATATAATAAAGGCTTGGTGATGATGAATTCCTGAACTTGACTTTATCTGGGAAGCACTTCATCTGTCCTTCCATTCTAAATGATAGTTTTGCTGGATAGAGTAATCTTGGATGTAGGCCCTTGCCTTTCATAACTTTGATTATTTCTTTCTAGCCTCTTCTTGCCTGCAAGGTTTCTTTTGAGAAATCAGCTGATAGCCTTATGGGAATTCCTTTGTAGGTAACTCTTTCCTTTCCTCTTGCTGCTTTTAAGATTCTCTCTTTGTCTTTAATCTTGAGTAATTTAATGATGATGTGCCATGGTGTGTTCCTGTTTGGGTCCCACTTCTTTGGGACTCTCTGGGTTTCCTGGACTTCCTGGAAGTCTATTTCCTTTGCCAGATTGGAGAAATTCTCTTTCATTATTTTTTTCAAATAAGTTTTCCATTTTTTGCTCTTCCTCTTCTCATTCTGGCACCCCAATGATTCGGATGTTTGAATGGTTAAAGTTGTCCCAGAGATTCCTAAGTCTCTCCTCATTTTTTTGAGTTCTTGTTTCTTTATTCTATTCCGGTTGAATGTCTATTTCTTCCTTCTGCTCCAAACCATTGATTTGAGTCCTGGTTTCCTTCCCTTCACTGTTGGTTCCCTGTATATTTTTCTTTATTTCACTTATCATAGCCTTCACTTTTTCCTCTATTTCGCGACCATACTCAACCATTTCTGTGAGCATCCCAATTTCTAGTGTTTTTAACTTTACATCTGATAAGTTGGCTATTTCCTCATGCTTAGTTCTGTTTTTGGACTTTTGATGTGTTCTTTCATTTGGGCCATATTTCTTTGTCTTGGCACACCTGTTACATTGTAAGGAGCGGAGTCTTAGGTATTTACGGGAGGTAGGGGCAACCTGTGTCACTGTGTTGTGCTGTCTGTGGGGGAGGGGTCTGAGAACAATGCCATTTGCTTACCTCTTGGTGGCTTTCAGTCACTTCTTCCACTACTCACAAACAAATTGGTTCCTTCTGGTTCTGATTTCCAGATGGGTGGGTTTGTGTACATTCTAGGACCCTCTGGGTCTCTCCAACGAACTCTCCTGTGAGGCTGGGAGTTTCTCATGCTGCCCCGACCCCCACAGATTTTACAGCCAGAGATTTTGATTTGAGGCTTTTATTTCCCAGTGCTGAAACCCTGGGTGGTGCTGTCTGTCTTGCTCCCAGTTGTTCCTCCTGGTTTATCTGCACATGAATGTGGGACCACCCGTTCCTTCAGCTGCCACCTTGCCATGCATCCTCTCTGCCCCCACTGCTCATCTCCACCTCTCCTACCAGTTTGAATTAATGATCCTTCTTTAACTCCTTGGTTGTTGGACTTCCATACAGTTCAATTTTCTGGCAATCCTGGTTATTTTACTTTATTTTTTAATGATTTTATTTATTTGTTTTTAGACAGAAGGGAATAGAGGGAGAAAGATATGGGGAGAAACATCAATGTGTGGTTGCATCTCACATGGCCCCCCTGGGGACCTGGCCTGCAACCCAGGCACGTGCCCTGACTGGGAATCGAACCAGCGATCCTTTGGTTCACAGCCTGCACTCAATCCACTGAGCTATACCAGCCAGGGCTTATTTTTTGTTTTTAAATTTGTTGTTGTTCTTTCAGTTGTGTGAGGATGCAAAGTGTATCTACCTATTCCTCTATCTCGGTTGGAAGTCTCTGATTTTCAGTCATTTTTCTTTTCAACCACCTGTTTATAGAGTCATATAGTTCCTCGTCAGTAATGCCTTTATAAGTTTTGATATAGAATATTTTTATTTTCTGTTATTTTTTAGTTTTCTTTATGGTTCCTCTTTATTTATGACTTTTTTCTTAATTTCCAAACCTATGGTGATTTTCTAGTTATTATTTTTGTTATTAATTCTAGCCTAACTGTATTATGGTGAGAGAACATACTGAATGTGACCATTTTAATCCTTAGACATTTGTTGAGACTTACTGAAATCCAGTATATGATCAGTTTTATAAATGTTTAATATAAACTTGAAAAGTTCGGTATTTCAATTATTGATCTATATATGCAGATTAGGTCAAATTTTTAAATCATGTTCAAATCATTTGTACATTTGTTTTTTCTTGCCATTCCTTCCATTTCTAAGAGATATGTTTAACCTTAACTACAGATGAGTTTGTAGTTTTGAAATTTTTGGCTTTATAATTGTTTAGATTGTGATATGTGGGAACATAAGTGTAATTTTTAAATTTCAGGTGAATATTTTATTAAGAAACCCTCTTTACTTTAGTAATGCCTTTTTTTGCCATAAAAAAAATCTGTTTCACAAAGTATTTAAAAGAAAAAAATAGGTGCTTTGCCTTTCAGGAAAAATTTCTACTTCCAAATGCCCCTCCACCCAAAATAAATAAATGAATGAATGAATGAATGAATGAATGAATGAATAGCCGATAGCATAATGGTTAAAGAAAAATCAAGTTTTGGAACCAGGGAGACCAGGCCTCTTATAGTTATGAGACTTTGAAGAAGTCACTTCACTTCCCTGAATCTCAGCTTCTTAATCTGTAAGCGAGAGGTACAATAGCACTCACCATATGAGTCACAAGGACACAGTGAGAAAATGAATGTGAAGTATTTACCATAGTGCCTGGAGTATGATAAATGGTATCTGTTTTTTATGTTCTTATGATGACCTGATGTTTTCTTTGTAGTTATCCTCAGAATTTTTAGTTCCACACATTAGGCAATATTCAAATCACCCAGGTAGGGGTGTGTCATGTCTCCAGATAACTGGTGGCTGCTTAGTAGAATCATTCTGGGTTCTCATTACTAGTCCAGCTTCCATTAAGAAGCTTTCCGAATTACATACATGCCAGGCATCATTGCTCCCATAAACCTTCTCACTGTAATCTGACAGTAAAGTTTATTTGGGGGATTTCCTGGTTCATTCTCTGAGTTGTTCACTCTAGAGACTGAGAAGTTTTTTTTTTCTTTGTGCTCTGACCATGCCAGTTATTTAAAAGCAGCTCAGATAATGCTTCTGAAATAGGTGGTTTTATAGAGGTACCAGCTTGCAACAAATGGGTTATAGAAATTCCATATGTTGTCTGTGCAGCCAGAATTTGTTCTGTTTTTGACTGTGAAGTACTTTATCTTTCCTGTGGGAGCCTTTCTCTTTGGATATGCAGAGTTAGCTAGAATCTCCACGTGTCAACATTTGCTAAAGAGTTAAAGGAACTCATTGCATCTCTTCTCCAATGTAAAAACTTCCCAGTTTTCCAACATTTGATATCTCATCCTTGTGCTAGAATATGTTAGGAGAAATGTAGGTAAAAAAAAAAAAGGTCTTTAGGAAAGAAGTAGGGAACTTTCCTTAGTGGTGAACAGCTAGTAGCCAGTGAATCTAGTAGAATAGATACAGCAGAATTGAATTAAGATCAGGTTCTGGTGGACCCAAGATGACAGAGGAGCAAGTGGAAGCTACACTAACCTCCTCCCAGGACCAATCTGGAATTGTGGCTACATTGTAGAGAAATCATCCTGAATAACCAACAAAACACTACCTGGAGAGAAACCTTGTAACCAAGGACAGACAGGAGAAACCACTTCACCACAGTGTTACTGGCCCAGGAGAGGGAGCCACACAAGGTGGGTTGCTGATAGCTACAAACAGGTTGCCCAGGGCCAGTCACAGGAAGTGTCTGACAAAGGCCTACACCAGAGTTTTTGCAGATCTACCTAATACAAAGAAACAAATACAAATAAACAGCAAAAATGAGAAGAAAAAGAAACAGACCACAAATGAGAGAAGAGAATTATCCAGAACTAGATGAAATGGAGGCTAGCAATTTATCAGAGATTTTCGAGTAATGTTTATAAGGATACTCAACAGCATGAAAAATGACAAAGAAACCATAAAAAAGGACCAGTCAGAATTAAAGAATATCATTTCTGAGATAAATAATGCACTGGAAGGAGTAAACAATAGTTTAGATGAGGCAGAGATCATATCAGTGATTTGGAAGACAAGGTAGAAAAAACCACCCAGGCAGAGCAGCAAAAAGAAAAAAAGAATTTAAAAAAATGATGAAAGCTTAAGAAACATTTTGGATAACATGATCATAACAATATCCACATCATGGGAATACCAGAAGGAGAAGTGAGTGAGCAAGGGATCATGAACCTATTTAAAGAAATAATGAACAAAAACTTCCCTAATCTGGTGAGGTAAAAACAAACACAAGTCCAGGAAGCTCAGAGAGTCCCAAACAAGTTGGACCCAAAGAGGCCTTTACTGAGATCCATCCTAATTAAAATGGCAAAGCTTAAAGACAAGGAGAGATTCCTAAAAAATGCAAAAGAAAAGCAGGTAGTACAACATATAAGGGAGCTCCCATTAGACTGTCATCTAATTTCTCAGCAGAAACATTTCAGGCCAGAAGGGAGTTGTGTAAAATATTCAAGATGATGAAAAGCAAGAACCTACAACCAAGGCTATTTTACCCAGCAAAGCTATCATTTAAAATTGAAGGAGAAATAAGAAGCTTCCCAGATAATAAAAAGCTAAAGGAGTTTGTTAACACTAAAACAGTACTTCAACAAATGTTCAAGAGCTTACTTTAAGAATAAGAAGAAAAAGAGAAAGAAAAA
>PVJI01029477.1:0-15258 GCA_004026765.1 Micronycteris hirsuta
CCTGGCTGGCGTAGCTTGGTGGATTGAGCGCGGGCTGCGAACTAAAGGGTCGCGGTTCGATTCCCAGTCAGGGCACATGCCTGGGTTGCATGCCAGGTCCCTGGTGGGGGCCACATGAAGGGCAACCACACATGGATGTTTCTCTCCCTCTCTTCCTTCCCTTCTGTCTAAAAATAAATAAATAAAATCTTAAAAAAAATCTAAACATGAAATTGCCTTTTTACCTGGCAATTCCACTGCTGGGATTATACCCTAAGAATCCTGAAACACCAATTTTAAAAAACCTATGTACCCCAATGTTCAAAGAAGCATATTTACAATAGCCAAGTGCTGGAAACAGCCTAAGTGCCCATCAGTAAATGTGTGGATTAAAAAACTTGGTACATTTTCACAACGGAATAATATGCGGCAGAAAGAAGGAACTCCTATCCTTCAAAAGCATGGATGGAACTAGAGAGCATTATGCTTAGTGAAATAGCCAGGTGGTGAAAGACAAACACCATATGATCTCACCTATTAGTGGAACTTAATCAACAAATAAGCAAGTGATCAAAATAGAGCCAGAGACACGGAAATAAAGAACAAGTTGACAATGACCAGAGGGGAGGAGGGTGGATGATAATGGGGAGAGAAGGGGAAGGGTCAAGTCAAAGAACATGTATAAAAGACACATGGACTAGGACAATGTTTTGGGAGAATTGAATGTGGCAGAGGGAGTGTGGGCAGGGTGGGGAAGAGCAATAGGGGAAACATGGGGACAACTCTAATTTAACAACAATAAAAAATTTAAAAACATGTATGCAATGTTCATAGCAGCATTATTTGTAATAGCCAAATGGTGGAAAAAAACCAAATGTCCATCAACTGATGAATGCAAAAACAAATGTGGTATATCCATATAATGAAATGTTATTCACAAAGTTCCTTTCACTTAGAATAAGCTCTCAAAGTTCATCTCAAAGGCAGATGAATGATCCCTGACCAGTGTGGCTCAGTTGGTTCGGTGTTGTTCCACAAAGCGAAATGTCACCAGCTTGATTCTCAGTCAGGGCACATGCCTGGGTTATGGGTTTGATCCCCAGATGAGGCTCTCAGAAGAGGCAACTGATCAATGTGTTCTCTCTGGCATTGATGTTTCTCTCCCTCTCTCTCTCCCTCCATTCCTCTCCTATAATAAATAAATAAACAAACAAACAAATAAAATAATGAAGTACTAATACATTCTATAGCATTATTCTAAGTGAAAGAATCCAGTTGCAAAGGCTTCAAATTGTATGATTCCATTTATATGAGATATCCATAACAGGAAAAACCCATAAGAACAGCAAATAGATTAAGTGGATGCCAAGGGCTAAGGGATTAAGGGGATAAAAAGTTATGGCTAATTGCTATAGGGTTTCTTTTGGGATGATGAAAATGTTCAGAATTTAGATAGTTGTAATGCTTGTATAACTTTCTGAATATACTAACAACCAGTGAATTGTACACTTTAAAATGGTGAATATTATGATAGTGAATTATATCTCAATTAAAAAAAGTTTCAAACCCAGGTCTGACCCCAGAATGTAAACTGTTAACTACTATACTATACTTCCAACTATGTAATTATCTAGCATTTCTAAACTCTATTGGATTGCTTACTCCTTTCAATCGTCTTTCTAGGTATGTGATTCCCTGTCTAGGGTTGCAATATTCTGGGATATCTTTAGTGATCAATGGGTATGAGAATATTCTCAGCTCCCAATTTTATTCATTTAAAAAATATAAAACTCCTAAAATATTTGATGCCTATGTCACAAAATACTTTTAGGGAGTATGGGAGTGGGGATGGTATAACAAAAATTAAACAATGGCAGAGTGTTGCAATTTCCAAGTTTGTGACTCACTAATCTATGTAGAATTAGAGTGTTTTCTAAGAATAAAGACAGGATGTGAACCTGATAGGGTGTGACCCAGTGACAGGTAATCATAAAGCACTTTCCAGAAAACACAATAGTTTGTCATAAAAATGCATTGATGAAATGCCTAGGGGAGCAGCCTAATTACCATGTTAAGAAACAAATGTCCACATCCACATACACTGATTTTTTTCCTTCTATATCATTTAGTTACTTCCATGCCATGAAATAGGAGTGTTTATGTATTTGCCCTTGATCTATTATAAAATTGTTTATCCATGGCTGATCTTCTCCCCTCACCTCCTTCAGGCTGAGACCCCAAAAAGTTGATGAGAATAATCTATAAGAAGGCATGACACTGTGTAAGTAGGTAGAAATGGAAAAGAGGAGTTTAAAAGCAGATGATTAAGATAAAAATAATACATTCCACATTACAAAGTGAAAGACTGATTTCAGTGTCACCATTCAGTTAATTCTGATCAAAGAGAGAACTCATTATCTGCACTTGGCAGAGTTCTATTACTTTAATGTTATCTTAACATAATTAAGTGCCCAATTATTTCAAAAGTTTATATTCTATCTAGTTTTCATCTTTTAGATCTGCAGAACATGGCTCTGGGTTCTCACTACCTCCCTGAAGAGCCACGTTCTCCCCTTCTTCAGAGAAAAGCCATGAGTATGAAACCAAGCCTGACCTCTGAGCTGTACAATAAGAACTGAGCTGAGTTGTAGGATTTGCTTTAAAAAAGTTAATGTAAAATAGAGATAACCACTTCTGGCCAAGATGGAGGCATAGGTAGATATGCTTTGCTTCCTCACATAATCAAAAGAACAACCAATTAAAAAACCCAAAACAACCAGAACTGCCAGAAAATCAAACAGTATGGAAGACCAAGGAGTTAAAGAAGAAAAATACATCCAGACTGGTAGGAGGGGTGGACACAGGAAGCCTGGGTAGAGAATGTGCAGCAAGGTGACAAACCAGGCTGGGCAAGGCAGAGGCTAGTGGACCAGGTGGTCCCACATTCACGTGTGGATAAGCCAGGAGGAACAACTGGAGAGTGAGACAGACAACACAACCCAGGGGTCCAGCATGGAAAACTAAAGACTCAAAAACCTCTGGCTGTAAAATCTGTGGGGGTTGCAGTGGCTGGAGAAATTCCCAGCCTCACAGGAGAGTTCTTTGGAGAGACCCACGAGGTCCTAGAATATATACAAGCCCACCAAGTAGAGAATCAGCAACAGATGGGCCCAATTTACTTGTGGGTAGTGGGAGAAGTGACTGAAAGCTGGCTGAGAGCTAAGCAAGCAGCATTGTTCCCTCTCAGACCCCTCCCCCACACACAGTGTCACAACACAGCAACATGGTTTCCCCTATCCTGGCGAATACCTAAGGCTCTGCCCCTTACAACATACAGGTGCACCGAGACAAAAAAACATGGTCCAAATGAAAGAACAGATCAAAACTCCAGAAAAACAACTAAGCAACAAAAAGATAGCCAACTTATCAGATGCACAATTCAAAAGACTGGTGATCAGGATGCTCACAGAAATGATTGAGTATTGTCAAAAAATAGAGGAAGAAGTGCAGTGAAGAAGTTGGACTAAAATCACCAGATGATGGCTTTAAGATGCTTTCCAGGTCTGACATCCTATTACTATAGAGCTCTTGCTACCTATTATCACATAAAAAAGACATCTTGGATTATTAAAAACTGGCCCCTCAAAACACAACTCTCCCTTATTAGTGTGACTACGAGGGCTAACAAGCAATGGGCATCATCATGAGAGGAACTGGAAAAAAACAAAAATGCATTAATTTTCCTTGGCTAAGCCAAGATGATGAAGGGCAGTGCCTAGTTTTGCCTGTTGTAACTAAAGAAAGATATAATATGGGTGTTCCCAAGGGCAACTAAAGGGTCAAGAAGAGTAACATAGGTGTATAAATGAGTGAGAACACCTTTTGGAATTGAAAAAGAAAACAACAAAATCCTAGAATACTATTAATAGGAAAAAAAAAAACTTGTGTGTGGCTGGTGTGCCTGGGTGAATTGGGTGCTGGCCTGCAAACCAGAGGTCACTGGTTCGGTTACCGGTCAGGGCACATGCCCGGGTTGTGGACCAGGTCCCCCGTGGGGGGAATTCTAGGGGCAGCCACACATTCATGTTTCTCTCCCTCTTTCTCCCTCCCTTCCCCTCTAAGTATAAATAAATTAATTAATTTTAAAAAACTTGTTAGAGCTCAAAAAAGATCATTCAGGAACATAAAAGGCACCAATGCAGAGAATTCTCACCATAAAAGGATAAATACAGAAAATAGAAACCCCCAAATAAGAGACTAGGTGGTCAGTAGGCATAATTAACAATAACAGTCATCCTAAGTTTGTGTACTATTTTATACTTTTCAAGTGGCTCATTTGATCCTCAAAATAAAGCTTGGTTGAGTGCTGGCTCTAAACTTAATTAGTTGAGTGATACTAGGTAAGACATGTAAACTATTTGGGCAACAGCCTCTTCACCTGTCAAATGAAAACTACCTGCCTTACCCATCTCAGAAGCTCTTGGGAGGATCAGATTGGATAAAATAGTTAATTTGTTTTATAAATATAGTCATGCATTCACAGGTGACAGATGCAAAGCAAGTTATTAAGGAAAGCAGCAAATGTTTGAAAATTTGTCCCAAACACATGGCTGATATAATAGAGGAAAATCACACTCCCCCACAGATTTTCTGGAGGACCATGAGTGTGATTGTGGTATTCATTATACTCATATGTCTCCTTTGTTAGACTGGAGTTCCCCAAGGGAGGTATGGCCTCTCTTCTTTACTCTTAAGCTTTTGTCATGCATAGGGAGAGCTCAGAACTAGAGGTTGAGTACCAACTGACAGAGAGCATCAGAGTCACTTCCTGTCTAAAAGGTTATTAAAACCTACTTAATATTTTATAGTATGTAGATTTAATGATATTTTCTTTAAAATAATTAGTTCCTAAATACGACCATTGGGTATTTTATATAATATAGTCATCATAAACATTAAAATTAATATCACAATAGAACTAAAAGTCCTAAATATGCTATAATTGCAAAAACATAAAATCTAAGTAACTAAGAAATGGATTTGCCAAGGTAACACATGATAATTGTCAGGAATTCTAAATAAAATTCATAACACCTTTATCTTAATGCAGATTGCACTGGTAATTTCAAGGTTAGGGAACAAATGGAGAACAAACTTAATTTACTTACTGCTATCAATACAGCTTTTTATCCATTCTAGGACTGTTTTTCCCATCTCTGTTACCCAAGGAAATATTTGTAAATGTCTAAATGTTCAGTGGCACACCTGAATGGACAAGCACCTCTACTTCCACAGAATAAAATTGGCGCTATATATATATATGGCATGCTGTTGAATATTAGACTAAAAGGACCCCAAGTTCAGGTCAGAAACAAGGGATAGAGAACAGAAGCCTATTTGAAATCAAGCTTCTACTCCCCTGGGAACCACATGGATCCTAGCAACACTGAACAAAGGGCTATAGACCAAGTGATAGAGGATTCTGGACCACAAACCATTTATTTCTGAGATATATACATTCAGATACTTCACTGTCCTGCATTAGCACTGTCTACCATGCCCACACATTATGCTCCTAACCCGGCACATTGTAAATACTGGTATTTTCTGTTACCGAAGGATTTTAGATTATGTAAGTTTGTTATCAGATCATTTGGTCTCTGTAAGAGGAAAATCAAGAGACTGGAGATGCTGTTCTTTTCATCAGTTAAAGGAGCCTGACCTGCAGGAAAGAGACTGAGACAAAGCCCAAAGTCAGGCAGTCAGAGCTCTGCAGGGAGACAAGAACCCAAGGAGGACAAACCTTACAAAGGACACTTTGCCTAACCCACTTAGGCTAAACCAACACCTTAGTGTGCATTCAGGTGAACCGCACAGGGAGAAGGGAGTGGTAGAATGTTGGCACATTACTCAAAATCCCTCCATCACCCATACTTTAACCAATGGTAGTTTTAGAAGCCTATTGGATTTCTAAGGAAAATTAAAAAGCTGGGAGATTGACTTTTGAAAAGATGTCTGCCTATGGCCATGGAGAAGGAGAAGAAATGAAAAAAGACAAATGTTAGCCACAAACATCCAATGCACATGGAAGGCTCTTAGCAGATTTTTACTTCATGAAAAATGGAGAGATAAATATTTCCAAGGATATATTTATTCTTGGAAAAGAGGGAATATAAAAAGGGGTCAAGTAGCCTGCACAGGGGGATAATTGGATTTAAATTTATTTTCTCAACATCACTTATCTGGTATTCTTACTTTTTAGCATGATCTAATAAAATGGTTGAGAAACACTTTTCTAGTCTTTTTTCTACCCTGCTCAGAGATGAACACATTTTTTTTGAGAGACCTGAAGTACAGACATTAGTACAACACCACCTTGGTACTAAAATTTCAGTCATCAAAAAGTGAACAACTGTGAACTCTCCTGAACTATCATATATCCAGTATCAACATGTTATATGTCATATTTTGATGTAAGACTCTAAGTCAAAACACCCAGCTTAAGTTAGGAGTTGCTTTGCAAACACACTGTCTCATGTCCCCCTTTGCATAGAAGTAAAAATCTTCATGCTAAATGGAAATGCAGCACTCCCTGGGTGCCTCCACAAGCACCCAAATCCCATGGCCTAACAGCTAGGGAGTTTCCAAAATCCATAAAGATTGAGTGACAAACACACATAAGGCCAAGCAGGTATCTCTGAGAACAGGTACACATTCTGTGACTCAGCCCTGTTTTTACCTTCTTTTTAGGGCATTGAATCACTGCTGGGAAAGAGAGAACCTTAGTGCTAAGGAAAACATTGAAAAGAAGACATTCTCACCTCTTCACCAATCCGTGAGGTTTGGTGATTAATAAAGACATACTTCTACAGTTTCCTTCTCAACTGTTATGGAGTCAGCAGATTTTATGGGAGGAGGGATGAGGGAATGGATAGGCTCACTACCCAGAGCAATTCTGGCACTACTTTAGGATCTGCAAGCTAGAGCAGGTTGCCCTGCACTTAAAGAGGAGGGATTAGCTAAACCAACTTCACCTAAATCAATTTGCACCGTTCAGATGATACCTTTGTGAAGCAATCAAATCACTCTGATTTGTGGCAGTACTTCCCAGGGGGTGGCCATGCAAGGCCCAACATGCTAGATAAGAGGTCTAGTTGTCAGAAAAGTAAACAAGAGAGAAACAATGGCCCCTTCATGTCCCTAGCCTCTATACCTGTCCTCACAGCCCCTTCCTGTCCTACTCCTGGATCTGCAAGTAAGGAGACAGGCTTCAAACAAGCATGAGGCCAAAATACTAGGCCAAGGCTGGGGCCTCAGCCCAGTCAGCAGAGGTATCTGCACACTGTAGGCACTTAATAAATAACTATTATTGACTCACTGCTGATAGATACTAATGCTTCTATAGCCATGCCTAAAATTATTTATGCCACCTTTTAGTAGAAATTAACTAACTGACCCCCTAAAGGCTAGAAATGGGTGAGGTTATGTTTTCAAATGAGCCTGACTCAGATTGTTAGGTTAGAGTATATTAGATATGATTTAAACTTTGACTTAAAATAGTCATTGTTACTCTGTATGTCTAGTTTTGTGTATGTTTAATTTAGTTGTATGTGCATTAGGGAGGGAAAAACAGACTTAGAACCTAAGTACTGTGAAAGATTTGGCTCCAGGGGAGCTAATAATGGAAAGTTAAGGTTTCCAGAAACTAAAGTTTCTACTTACACCCAGTCAATCTATTATACCGATAAAAAGGTAAATGAAGCACTTTCTTTTTAAAAAATGTAGTTCTGAGAATTTACAGAACCCTTTCATCATCAAAAGACCAAGACTCACAATACTTCGTACATAGTATTATGCCTTTTACACAAGTGCATCAACTATGAAAGAAAGGTCATAGGAATGTCCTAAGACCATAAAGACAATGCAACATCAGATTTAGGATGAACTCTCTGCTCATCTTGGCCCTTGACCTGTATTTCAACCACACAAATCAAGCTGTGGGAACAATCAGGAAAAACTAATTCACATCGTATATCTGTATTAATAGATTGGCCAGAAATATAGAAAAATAGCAGACTGTTTCCCCCTCAGGGCATGATGAGTGGAGAGGGTTGCGGGGGTATGTGAAGGTTAGGGGTAGAGCAGGAAGTAGGGGAGGAACTCTCTTAAGCATTTCCCTTCTATTGGAGCATGGCCAGATAACTGATTAGAGTACTGGGAGGGCAGAGATGGGGGTTAAAGGCAGCCCTTATGGCCCAACCTGAGAGTCAGAGGAATCAACTCTCACACAGACAGTACTTGTCTGTTTACATAGTCTCCAATATATTCTCTTATAAGAGCTCCTCAGAGACATACAACCCATCACTCACTACCTGTCCCACACTCCTGAAATCCTGAAAAAGGCAAACGGGCTGAAAAGCAAGAGGCTGCATAACTGGGAAGCTGGGAGTACACAGGTTGATGGAGGGAAGGTATGTGGGATGGATGTGTTCTGGTGGGAGATTTGGGTGGGCAGGTAGGTGGGTGATAACATAGAAAGATAGTGAATGAGTGTGAAGGCAGTTGGGGAGTATGGAAGAGAAGGTGAAGAATCCAACGACCCCAGGATTCCAATTTCCTACTCTGAGAAACACCTCCAAGAAACAATGTGTTGCATACAAAGCGTTAAGAAGTAACCTAAACCTTATCATCACCAAAGATATTTCTATAAATCTACTCCACCACTACTTACTTAATTCTTACCAACCAGAAATGGGAAGCCCCCACCTCTCCGTGATTCAGTCACAGTCTATCCAGTGGACAGAAGTTTCCCCTCTCCTCCACTAAGCTGGTTTCAGAGATAGGCCAAAAATAAGGAATCACCCAGACAGACACTCAAGGATCACTCCCCCCTTGCAGAAAAGGATGGAGTTTCGCCAGGCCACCCGCCGGCAGGGTGTACTCAGCATCCCTGGCTGCCACAGCAGCCATAGCCCAGCAGACAGCAGGTCAAGGGGCGCCCGGCCGAGAAGGCTGGGGGCCGCCTGAGCGTGGGAAGGCGCTCGTGGGAAGGCGCTCGTGGGAAGGAGCGGGTAGACTGGCAGTGCCGGGCCATGCCGGGCTGCGCGGGAGGCCTCGGGTCGTCCTTGCACGCACCTCAGAGTGCAAACTCCGTCCCAAGAGGGCAGCAGAGACGAGCGCCCAGGCCCCAAAGGCTCAACCGGGTGCCAAGGCCGGACGGGGCCCCTGCCGCTGCCTCGAGCCTTGCGGGGCCCCGTCACCCAGCCTCGCTGAGCCCAGGAGCCTTCCGCCGGGCTCCTGCGACACCTGAGAGGCAGCCGGAGCTGGGGCCGAGCCGAGTGCGAGTGGGAGCCAAGCGATCCCAGGGGCCGTGGCGAAGGGGCACGTTTTACCCAGAGCGTTCCTGGGTGCCAGCCATCTCCTGAGCGCTCCCCAGAGCGCAGGGCGCTCAGCTACTTCCTCCGTGACCTGGCTCGGCTTCTGTGCGAGCTCCCGGGCCGACGCGGCAGCTACCGCCGCCCCTTAGGCCGCCGCCCGCCTTCGCCTTAGCCGCTGCCGCCCTGCAGCATCCGGGATCCTCCCGCCTGTGCGCCCCGCCACGGACAGCAAGGCAGCCGCGACGCTCCTGCGCCTGGGTCTCTGGAGCCAAACTTAAGAGTTTTCGCCTCCGCATCCCAAGGGTAGCACCATGACACCAAGGCAGCACCACATTGTCATTTCCGCCGCCGCAGAGGGGGGGGGGGAGACAATCTCTTATAAAAGGGAGGTGGGGTAGGGGCAAACAGCGCTGGAGCTGAGGCTCCCACGAAGAACCGAGAAGGTCCACAGTAGCAGAAGCACTAGGCCACCTTCCCAGCCTCACCTTCCGCCGCCCCCGCCACTCCCAGCTCCCCAGCTCCTCCTCTGGAGTCGCGTTTACTTGTTTGCTCCCTGGACAGTAGTGACCGGAGAAACCTGAGCAGGCAAAGACAGAGAGTGGGTGGGGTTCGGGTTACTACTGTACCTACCAGCTGACTCCAGCAGCCTTTTCTCCAGCGCCCTGTCATCTTGAAGGAAGACACACGAAAGGGGACAGGCAGGTCTGTGTGTGTGTGTGTGTGCGCGCGCGTACGCGCGCGCGCGCGCGCGCGAATGTGTGTGTGTGAGAGAGAGGAGAGAGAGGAGAGAGAGGAGAGGAGAGAGAGGAGAGAGAGGAGGAGAGAGGAGAGACTGGGTGAAGAATGCAGAAGCAGATGATGGCCAAATTCTTCTCACACCTGCCACCCCCACCCCCGGACACACAAACCCCCAAGTTAGAACAACGAAAAGGCCCTTGCAACCGGCAATGAGATAAGAGCCCACAACCACAGCACAGGTCCTCCGATGAAGCTGCTCTATGCAAAGTTAACTACAGAGTAAAACAAAAATAGTGGAGGAGACAGAAAAAGGCAGACAATTGAAGGAAACCCAACCCCTCTTTCCTTTTACAAAGGGTGAATGGCTGTGGGGTTTTTTTTGTTGTTGTTTTTTTTGTTTTTTTTTTTTGGCCTTATTCAAAAGTTCTTGGATGGATTAAAGGCACCAAAATTTAAAAAAACAGCAACAACAAAAACAATGTAAAATATCATTTTCACATTCAAATCTTTGATGGGCAAAACTAGAGGGTCCTTACTAAGGACAATAGGACAGATGCCAGCTATCCAGTTATTCAATGTCCTTAATAAGTTAATTGATTCATCTGGAACCTAGAAGCCTTCACCAGTCTGAAATCAGCCTAGTGGCTGAGTTGTCATTGGCTCAGAGGCCACGCCCCACTCACAAGGATTCCAGAGTGAACAGGAGGCACGGAGTAGATTCTGT
Source organism: Micronycteris hirsuta (assembly GCA_004026765.1). NCBI lineage: Eukaryota > Metazoa > Chordata > Mammalia > Chiroptera > Phyllostomidae > Micronycteris > Micronycteris hirsuta. The sequence goes on from PVJI01029477.1 coordinate 10,819, forward strand.
TTCAAACATGGAGTGAAAGGGGAGATGAAGGAAAGAAGCTAAAAAACGGGACGAACACCCTCCCCACACACACATAGGTTTCTCATTACCATACATGCAAATGAGTCCAGAAAAATTAGGGTACCTTTGGGTATGTCCCTTTAGGGAACCAATAGTAATTAGGCAATACCCCTGTTAAGCAATGTGCCTAGAGAGCATTGGGGTGGAAACTGGAAGGCAAAAATCACAACCTGGCAATCCTGATGAAAGTCTGGCCCTAAGAGAAGTAAAAGTTAATGAGTCACACCAAAAGAACAGCAAGGAAAGCAAAAATAGAAAAGCAGGACTACATCAAACTTAAAAACTTCAGCACAGCAAAAGCATTGACAGACTAAAAAGGCAAGAATGAAGAGAAAATATTCGCAAATCATATATATGATAAGGGTTAATATCTGGAATATATAAAGAACTACAACCCAATAACAAAACAATAAATAACCAAATAAAAATGGGCAAAGGGGCCCTGGCCAGGAAGCTCAGGTAGCTCAGTTGCTTGGAGCCTCCGCCTGTACACCAAAAGGTTGTTGGGGTTTGATTCCCGGTCAGGGCATATACCTAGGTTTCCTGTTCGGTCCCCCATCAGGGTGCATATAGCAAGCAACTGATCAATGTTTCCCTCTCATTCATTTCTCTCTCTCTCTCTCTCCTCTCCCTAAAATCAGTAAACGTATTCTTGGGTGACGATTAAAAAAAATAGGGAAAAGAGTTCAATAGACATTTCTCCAAAGAAGATGTAGACATACAAATGTCCAACAAACCTATAAAAAAATGTTCAACATCACTGATTATCAGGGAAATTAAGTTTAAAATGCAACCAGATCTCATCACACACCTATCAGAATGACCATTATTAAGAAATGAAACAACGCAGAAAGAAAATGTGTTGGTAAGGATATGGAAAATTGGAACCCTTGTACACTGTTGATGGAAATGTAAAATGGTGCAACCACTGTGGGAAAAGCTCAGGAGTCTGGAGGTTTCTCAAAAAATTAAAAATAGGACTGACATATGATTCAGCAATCTCAATTCTGGAAATATATTTAAAATTGAAAGGAGGCTCTCAAAAAGATATTTGCACCCCCATGTTCATTGCAACATTATTCACAATAGCCAAGAGTTAGAAACAACCTAAATGTCCACCAACAGATGAGTAGATAAAGAAAATATGGCATATGCATACAGTGGAATGTGGCATAGACATTCAGTCTTACAAAAGGAGATCCTGCCATATGCCATGACATAGATGAATCTTGAGGATAATATGCTAAGTGAAATAAACCAGTCACAGAAGGATAAATGCTGCATGATCCCACTTATAGGATGTATTTAATGTAGTCAAACTCATAAAAACAGAAAGTAGAATGGTGGTTGCCTGGGGCTCAGGGGAGGGGAGGTGGGGAGTAGAGTTTCAGTCATGGAGGATTGGAGGGGTTCTGGGGAATCTGTTGCACATCAGTGTGCATTTGGATGACCATATTGTATTGTACAGTTTAAATTGTTGGGAGGGTAAGTTTTATGTTAGGCGTCTTTTGCAAAAATAAAAATCAAGTAATTTTTAAAAAGTTAATTGGAGAGAAGTAAGCTGACCCTAGCATAAGATAGGAGTGAGTAAATAAGAATTATACATATATGCCTTTTATATATACACATTATATACATATTATATATTCATTATTTACATATACATATCAGATATTGCTAAATGGAAAAAGCAAGTTGTGTATGGTTGGTTACTGCTTTGTAAAAAAAGGAGGGTGATATATGTCCATTTACACTTTTATATACAAAGACTCTTTAGTAAACATACCCAAGAAACTGCCCGACTGGTGTAGCTCAGTGGATTGAGCGCGGGCTGGGAACCAGAGGGTCCCAGTTCGATTCCCAGTCGGGGCACATGCCTGGGTTGCAGGCCAGGTCCCCAGTGAGGGCCATGTGAAAGGCAACCATACATTGCTCTTTCTCCCTCCCTTCTCCTCTCTCTAAAAATAAATAAATAAAATCTTTAAAAAAAAACATACCCAAGAAACTGATTACACTTGTTGCCTGGGATTTGAGCATAGGAGGGAAAAGTATTTAACATCGTATATGCCCTTCCCTATTGTTAGAATTTTTAAATAATATCTGCATACTACCTCTTTAAAAACAAGTTTAAAAGAAAGGAGAGCATAGAGACAAGGTAGAATAGATGTTACCAGGGACTGAAGGGAGGAGATAATGGGGACTTATTGTTTAGTGGGTACAGAATTTCTATTTGGAATATTGAAAAAGTTCTGGAAATAGAGGGGATGGTCACACAACATTGTGAATGTACTTAATACCACTTAACTGTACACTTGAAAATGGGTAAAATGGTAAGTTTTATGTTAGGGTAGATCCCACCCTCATCCATGGTTTCAGCTGCCTGAGGTCAATCACAATCTGAAAATATTAAATGGAAAATTCCACCTCACTTCATCTCATAAGAATTTTGTCTTCTCATATAATCACAAGAAGTACAATAAATACATAATAAAACATTTTAAGAGAGAAACCACATTCACATAATTTTTATTGTTGTATATTGTTACAATTGTTCTATTTTATTACTGGCTACAGTTGTTAATCTTTTACTGTGCCTAGTTTATAAATTAGGCTTTATCATAGGTATGTATGTATAGAAAAAAACAGCATATATAAGATTCAGTACTATCTGTAGTTTTAGACCCCATGGAACATATCCTCTGTGCTTAAAGTAGAGGGCTACTGTATCAACATTTTTCCACAATAAAAATTTTTGAGAAAATAAAAGAACAACAAGTTATGCAGAACAAGTACAGTTTTTTATATTTGTATAATATATTAGACATATGTATATCCAGGTAAGTGCATAGAAAAGAATCTAGGGTGGGGCACACTGTAAATAGTGTGAGACTGGAATAACAGTGGGTGTTGAGGGGGATCTTTCAGGCTTGATTCTATATATTTTATGACTGTTTCAACATTATACAATGAGTATTTCTTTTGTAGCTTAAAAAAGTTTTAAAAGTTATGTTTCAAATCCCCCCAAAGTTGAATCAATTGATCTCTGAAAATTCTTTAACCTTATTTAATATGATCCCCACAGAGAGCTGGAGAATTTTCTAAAATGTGAAGAAGTGACCACTTTTATCTCAGACATGCCTGAACCAAGCTAACTGGCTCTTGGCAGAACTGGCACTTAGAGATTTGTTTTAATGGCTTTTATAGTCCTTTAGAAACTACTCATTTCCTCACTTTTTACAATGTCCCCTCTACCTGAACTGCCAGTGCTTTCACACAAGTCCCTGGATTACCAGAGCATTCTACAGAGAGCTGAACACTACCTTCCCTCCCCAGGCAGCAGTCCATATTCTGGACCTTCCCTTTCCTCCTCAGAACTTAACTACTTCTTGGTCCCTTTCACAAAGGACCTCACTGATTAAGAATTAGTTAATCTGAGTTTACTGTTATTAGCTTCATTTGTCTCTCTATTGGAAAATAATGTTTGAATTTCTTTTATTACTTTATTGTTGTTCAATTACAGTTATTTGCATCCTCTCCCCTCACCTCCCCCCTCCCCCCGGCCCCCACCTCCTCCCCAGCCTCCCCCTTCGCCCTTAGTTCCTTCCATCTGTCCTCTACAGTGATTCCTGAAAACTCTTCTCCCCATTGTCCCCTCTCCACTCTCCCTTGGCTATTGATGGACTGTTCTTAAGTTCAGTGTCTCTGGTTATGTTTTGCTTGCTTTCTGTTTTTCTTGATTATGATCCAGTTAAAGGTGAGATCATATGGTATTTGTCCCTCACCGCCTGGCTTACTTCACTTAGCATAATGCTATCCAGTTCTATCCATGCTGTTGCAAAGGGTATAAGCTCCTTCTTCCTTTCTGCTGCGTAGAATTCCATTGCGTAAATGTACCATAGTTTCTTGATCCATTCATTTGTAGATGGGCACTTAGGTTGTTTCCAGCACTTGGCTATTGTAAATTGTGCTGCTATGAACATTGGAGTGCAAAGGTTCTTTTGAATTGGTTTTTCAGGATTCTTAGGGTATAATCCCAGTAGTGGAATTGCTGGGTCGAACGGCAGTTCCATTTTCATTTTTCTGAGGAAGTTACATACTATTTTCCACAGTGGCTGCACCAGTCTGCATTCCCACCAACAGTGCAGTAGGGTTCCCTGTTCTCCACATCCCCTCCAACATTTATCTGTTGCTTTGTTGATGATGGCCATTCTGACTGGTGTGAGGTGGTATCTCATTGTGGTTTTAATTTGCATCTCTCTGATGGCTAATGATATTGAGCATCTTTTCATATGATTTTGGGCCTTCCGTATGTCTTTTTTCGAGAAGTGTCTGTTCAAGTCTTTTGCCCATTTTTTAATTGGGTTTTTTGTCTTCTTGGAG
>PVJI01029478.1:0-15258 GCA_004026765.1 Micronycteris hirsuta
TATTGATATGATCATGTCACTTTTGTCTTTGCTTTTGTTTATGTGATGTATTACGTTTATTGTTTTGTGAATGTTGTACCATCCTTGCATCCCTGGGATGAAACCCACTTGGTCATGGTGTATGATCTTTTTGATGTATTGCTGGATACAGGTTGCTAATATATCTTGTTGAGGATTTTAGCGTCAATGTTCATCAGTGATATTGGCCTGAAGTTTTCTTTCTTTGTTGCGTCTTTTTCTGGTTTGGGATTAGGATGATGCTGGCTTCATAAAAAGAGTTTGGGAGTCTTCCATCATTTTGGATTTTTTGGAATAGTCTGTGAAGGATAGGTGTAATTTCTTCCTTAAATGCTTTGTAGAATTCTCCTGTGAAACCATCTGGTCCAGGGCTTTTGTGTGTTGTAAGTTTTATGATTACTGCTTTAATTTCATCCACTGTTATTGGTCGGTTCAGGCTTTCTGTTTCTTCCTTATTGAGTTTTGGAAGATTATATTTTTCTAAGAATTTGTCCATTTCTCCTAGGTTTTCATATTTCTTGGCATAGAGTTCTTCATAGTAGTGTCTTATAATCCTTTGTATTTCTGTGGCATCAGTTGTAATATCTCCTCTTTCATTTCTGATTGAGTTTATTTGGGTCCTCTCTCTTTTTTCTTGATGAGCCTGCTTAAAGGCTTGTCAATTTTGTTTATCTTTTCAGAGAACCAGCTCCTGGATTCATTGATCCTTAGAATTGTCCTTTTAGTTTCTAAGTCATTTAATTCTGATCTGATCTTGGTTATTTCCTTCCTTCTACTTGCTCTGGTTGTCTTTGTTGTTGTTCCTCAAGTAGGTGTTGTTCCTTGTAGGTGTAGGGTTAGGTTGTTTGTGTGAACTGTTTCTATTTTTTTTAGGTAGGCCTGTATCGCTATGAACTTCCCCCTCAGGACTGCCTTCGCTGTGTCCCATAAGTTTTGGGTTGTTGTCAGTTCATTTTCATTTGTTTCAAGGAACTTTTTGATATCTTCCCTAATCTTGTCCTTGACCCATTCATTGTTTAATAGCATGCTAGTCAGTCTCCATGATTTTGAGTGTTTTGGGTTTTTTTCCTTTGGGTTGGTTGCTAATTTCAGTCCCTTGTGGTCAGAAAAAATACTTGGTATGATTTCAATTTTCTTGAATCTGTTGAGGCTTGTTTTGTGTCCTATCATATGGTCTATTTTTGAAAATGTTCCATGTGCATTTGAAAAGAATATGTATTTAGCTTCTTTGGGGTGCAAGGCCCTATATATCTCAGTTAAGTCCATTTCTTCTAGGGCATTGTTCAATGCCACAATGTCTTTGCTGATATTTTGTTTGGAGGATCTGTCCATTTTTGACAGTGGGGTGTTGAAGTCCCCTACTACAATTGTGTTGCTATCAATGTCCTTCTTGTAGTCCTCCAAGATTTTCTTTATGTATTTGGGTGCTCCTGTGTTGGGTGCGTATATATTTACAATGTTTATGTCTTCTTGGTGGATTCTTCCCTTGAGTATTATAAAGTGTCCTTCTGGATCTCTCTTTATGGCCCTTTTTTTGAAGTCTATTTTGTCTGACATGAGTATTGCTACCCCAGCTCTTTTTTCTTGTCCGTTTGCTTGGAAAACTTGCTTCCAGCCCTTTACTTTCAGTCTGTGTAAGTCTTTTATCCTGAGGTGGGTCTCTTGTAGGCAACATATGTGTGGGTCGTGCTTTCTTATCCAATCCGCTATTGTATGTCTTTTAATTGGAGCATTTAATCCATTTACGTTTAAGGTTATTATTGATAGGCACTTATTCATTGCCATTTTTTTTTTGTACCTGTGTTCCTCTCTCTCTTTCCCTTCCTTTCCTTAAATCAGTCCCTTTAGCATCTTTTGCAGAGCTGGTTTGGTGGTGGTGTATTCTTTTAGACTTCTTTTGTCTGGGAAGCTCCTTATTTGGCCCTCTATCTTGATTGAGAGCCTTGCTGGGTAGAGTAGTCTTGGTTGCAGGCCTCTGGTTCTCATTACTTGGAATATTTCTTGCCATTCCCTTCTGGCTTGGAGTGTTTCCTTTGAGAAGTCAGCTGATAACCTTATCGTGGTTCCCTTGTATGTTACTTCCTGTTTCTGCCTTGCTGCCTTTAGGATTCTCTCTTTGTCTTGGAATTTTGCCATTTTAATGATGATGTGTCTTGCAGTGGGCCTGTTAGGGTTCCTTTTGATTGGGACTCTCTGTATTTCCTGGATTTGTGTGGCTTTTTCTCTCATCAGATTAGGGAAGTTTTCCATCATTATCTTTTCGAACAGGTTTTCTATCCCTTGCGCCTCTTCTTCTCCTTCTGGTATCCCTATTATATGAATATTATTACGTTTCATGTTGTCTTGCATTTCCCTTAATACCTCTTCATTCTTTCTGAGCCTCTTTTCCTGTTCTTGCTCTTTTTGGGTGTTTTTTTCTACCTTGTCCTCCAGCTCGCTGATCCGATCCTCTGCCTCATCGAGCCTGCTTTTGATTCCTTCTGTTGTGTTCTTCAATTCAGATATTGTATTCTTCATTTCCTCTTGGACCTTGTGAATAGTTTCTATCTCCTTTTTCATGTTGACATAGTTTGCAGTGAGTTCATTATAGTTTCCCTGTAGTTTCTGGTAATTTTCTGTGAGCTCATCGAGCTTCTCGAGTTTTTGAGCTGCCTGATAACATATGCTTTGAACTCAATATCTGATAGTTGGCTTGCCTCTGTTTCATTTATCATTCTTTCTGGGGCTTCCGCCTTTCCTTTCATTTGGGGATTGTTTCTTTGTCTTCCCATTGTTGTTGGGATTCTTCTTGCTAGCCTCTGATTCTTAAATTGATCTGTCAAGTTCTCTGGAGCAGCGACGTTAATTTTGTGTCACTGTCTCTGTTTTTTAGGCTGACTCTTGTCTGGGTCCCACTCTATTCTCTTCACAATTCCAGGTTTTAATGTCTCACTTGTGGATAAAGAAGAGAGGGTAAGGGAGAAAAAGAAGAAAAAGAAAGGAAAAAAAGGAAAAAGAAAAAGAAAAATTAATACTAAAATAAAATAAAATAAAAAATAAGAAATAAAAAGAAGAGAAAACTAGAATACTAAATGAAGGGAAGGTAGAAGGAATTAAAAAAATATAGAAGAATGGATAGGAAGAAGGATGGGGGAAAACAAACAAAGAAACAAAGAGAAAACAAAAGAAAGAAAAAAAAAAGACTTCTATTGGCTGGCTTTAAAAGTGTCCGGTCAGGTCTTCTCCTCAGGTCCTTCTATCTGCGACAGGCTGGGAAGATACCAGGTTTCCTTTTCTTTCTTCCTGCTGTCCTGCCTCCAGCTGAGTTGCTAGGAATTCGCAGCACCTCCTCTGGGCTGCCTGACCCCCACCCCGAGTCAGAGTTTGTGAGGTCTGTGTCTCCCCTCAGTGGGACTCGATGGGGCTCCTTTGTTCTTCTCCCGCGGAGGGAGTCAGCACCGCAGGTCTCTGATCACAGTGGCTGGGTTGTGTCTGGGGCCCTCCAGGCGTGAGCTCTGCGCCCCTGTATTCACTGACCGCTTTTGTCTCTGGATTTGGCGCTTGCAAGCTGCTGGCCTGGGTGCCCAGTCGTGCACAATCCCCAGCCGCCCTTGATTGGCTTCACAGGGTACACCCCCGGTACAGAGCTCTGGGCCTCAGGTCTCCCGGTCAGTGCACTCTCCAGTTCCTCTTGCTGGGAGCGCCAGCCGCTGTGGACCGATCCCTATGCATACACTGTCCCCCGGACTGCCAGGGACAGAGCCTCTCCCAACAGACACAGCTTTCCTGCTTTGGCTATTCACACAACCCAATCCAGTTCCCTCCCAAGGATCTTGCAACAGACCGGGAAGCTGCTGCGACTGGATCCGCAGACCTCCCTGCTCCTCGCAAGTCCTGAGGGACCCCTTTGCTCCGAAGCAGACTCCCTACCTTCCGATCTTTCAATTGTGTGTGATATTGGATGCCAGTCTTCCTACGCGCTGGAATACAGCTGGGTGATCGCTCTGCTCCTCAGAAAATCGACCAGATGTCTCATCAGTGTGCAGGAGAAAGAGGACCCCACTCCTTCCTATTCAAGAGTGACAGTATCTAAGTTACATTTTAACAGTTAATGTGTTGAGAATAGATAGTAGGGACAAGGGAGAAGCTGGGAAGTCTGATAGGATGCTGTTGCAACAATACAGGCTAAAGGTGATGTTAACAGGGACCAAGGGGATGGCAGTGGAAATCATAGTCACAGGATTGAATGTGGAATGTGTTTGGAGGAGTTAAGGATGATGCCAAGGATTTCGGCTTGAGTTAGACAAGTAATTGCCATTATCTGAGATAGGAATGAGCTATTATTATCATCCTCATTTTATATCTGAAGAAAAAGAGACACAGGGAAGTTACTTTGGCCAAAATCACACAGAGTAGTAAACAGTAGAACAAGGATTCAAACACACAGACTAACTCTAGAACCTCTCTTAACACTATACCTGACTGCTTGCACTATACTTGACTCATTTTTCTGGAGTGCCAGTTGTACTCAAGTTATTTAGAGGAAAAAGATTGTTTTCATCTTTATATATGTAAATTGGGAATACAAAACTCATGCTAATTTTTAAAATACCTCCCTTAAAAATATTATTTGCCAAACTATAACCCTGCTGTACTAAGCTTCCCAGCTCTTGTATAATTCTCTCTTTCCTGTTCTTAAGGCATTTTGGTGGAATTGAGAACTATTCTCATATTTTATATGAGTATTAAGTAATCTCATATTTATCCCAAACAACATTGATGATAATCTTGCTTTTTCCAGTTCCCTGTGATTGGTCCTTTTACTGCCTGCCCATGATTTGTACCCTGAAAACCTTCTAGGGCTGAAGGCGTCTTTATTATGTTATGTGTTGCTACTAAGAAAATTCAGTCAATATTGGTTTGCTGATTGACAATTTTGATTCTAAATATTTATATGCACTCTGTTTTCTTATATGACCAGTTCCTCTGAGACCTCCTGAAATTAGTTTGACAAGTCGCAGTCCCACTGATATCCTCATCTCCTGGCTGCCAATCCCAGCCAAATATCGGAGGGGCCAAGTGGTGCTTTACCGTCTGTCCTTCCGCCTAAGCACTGAGAACTCCATCCAAGTTCTGGAGCTCCCAGGGAACACACATGAGTATCTTTTGAAAGGCCTGAAACCCGATAGTGTCTACCTGGTGCGGATCACTGCTGCCACCAGAGTGGGGCTGGGGGAGTCATCAGTATGGACTTCACATAGGACACCCAAAGCTACAAGCATACAAGGTAAATCTCTGAAGATGACTGAGGAAGAATATCACTGTATTTATACTTCAGACTTTTATACTTTGTAAAAAAGGTATAATTAAAAAATATACTTTAAAAAAAGTATATTTATACTTTTTTAATCTAAGTTATGTTTATATTTTTAAATTTTGTTTTATGAATAAAAGTATCCAATAGGCCCTGGCTGGTGTAGCTCAGTGGATTGAGCGTGGGCTGGGAACCAGACAGTCCCAGTTCGATTCCCGAGCGAGGCACATGCCTGGGTTGCGGGCCAGGTCCCCTGTGAGGGCCATGTGAGAGGCAACCATACATTGCTGTTTCTCTCCCTCTCTGTCTCCCTCCCTTCTCCTCTTTCTAGAAATAAATAAATAAAATCTTAATAGGAAAAAAATTTAAACTTTTTATTGCATAGTGCTTTTTGCATCAAACTCATTAGTGTGTAAAACTCCTGGTTGTAATATTGTTTGCTTAGCAGATCTTCCATGGAAAGATCAGTTCAAATCAAACTGAATTATCAAAAGATATATATATATATATATATATATGTATGTGTGTGTGTATATATATATGAGAGAGAGGCCTAATTAATATCATTGCTATATATTTTTTTAAAACATCAGTTTAATAGACCATGAGACTAAGAAGTTTTGACCTTCCTCTTTTACTAGTGTGGAATGTAACCTGACTGGTTTTGTTGTTGTTGTTAGTTGATTTAATAATAATGCCTGTTCTGTCTATCACAGAGGAATATTGGATAGTCAAAATTAGAAAGTACTTATTGTCTCTTAAAAATACACAAATGTAGATATTATTTTCTTCTTATATGCCTTAGTCTTTTAGGTAGTATTTTATATATTTCTGTCGCAAACTTTAATATCATTGTGAAATTGAAAGGTAAAGTATAATTGTTGGAATTGAATTTTTTGGCAATGGTCGGCTTGAGATCTGAGATCTCTGCTTTCCTGTGTTTTCATGTAACTTACGGGTTTTTTATACATAAATTTCTGGTGAATTTTTTTAGCCCCTAAGTCTCCAGAGTTACACTTGGAGCCTCTGAACTGTACCACCATTTCTGTGAGATGGCAGCAGGATGCTGAGGACACAGCAGACATCCAGGGCTATAAGCTGTACTACAAAGAGGAAGGGCAGCAGGAGAACGGGCCCATCCTCTTAGACACCAGCGTCCTTCTCCACATGCTCAGTGGTTTAGGTGAGTGAGTCTCTGCTGCGCTGTTTCTTTTTTCCTTCCTCTCTAACCAGCTGGGAGAAAAGTTACTGGATGTAAGCTAGTGGAACTGATAAATGGTAAAAAGAAAAAAGAATTGACTTTACTGCATCACTGTGCGTATCCTGCTGCTTAAGTCAGTGACTGGTCTTTGACTCACCATTGTGAGTGAACTTGGCAAAACGTTAGATAACTGTGGTATCTTCCTATCTTTCCCCCAACTCTGGGCACCTGCTTTTCTTTACAAAGTTCACTTCTGGTAGAGTTAGATCATGATCAGTTATTGTGGGTGTGTGGTGGACGCGGAATATGAATGTAAAAGGAATATTACCAAAGGATCAGAGGATACACAGTAATTAATTTTAACCTAGAAATCGTCCAAGAGTGCTATGTAGGTATTACTGTACATGTATAAAAATATATGTACATTATGCCCAAAATCATACTCTTACATATGATCTGTGTGACTGTAAATGTTTATTTTATGTAGCTGTATCCCAGAACCACTAGAGAAGAAGCACTAACTTTGTGATTGCACTCAGCAGAGTTCTGAAAGTTACTTTTATTCCATGTTCATCTTATCTTTGCTGGGTAAAATAATTTCATGATGTATAGTATGTTTAGTAGAAAGTAAAGAAATGTACATTCTATAATAAATACATGAGTTATAAACATGCATACTTAGGATATAAAATGCACACTTAGCTGTTTGTTGCAGCTCTAATTGTGATTAACAAATTCCCACTAAATTGTTACAGCACCTTCTCCACATATTTGACTTCACAGTGCAGGCTAGCTTTCCTTGTCACAGACTGCCTTTTGGGTGCAGAAAGGAAGAAGCACGGTGGTCCTAAAATGGGCTGTCCATTTCCTTCCCTGTTGTGCAGGCCTCATGGTACCTCACAGTAGCACAGGCTGTGAGAGCAGCATTAGATGTGATTCCCTGCTCAGTAAGAAGCAGTGGGGGAAATCTTTTCAGATGCAGGGAATTGGGACCTCATCCTCTGGCTCTTTGCAACAGTTTTCCAGATGGCATTTTGCTTATAATCCTATTGTGTCCTATTTTAATTTAATCTGCTTTTGGTTAAATCAGTTTTGCTGTTGGTGTCTGTCACACAGCTTTATAAATGACAAGAAATTACATATGCTCCAGGGTGGCCATTGATACCGAAATGATGTTGCCTAACCTACTGTCACCAAAGTTAGCTACATGTGTTTCTAGCCCTGGCTTCTCGGTGTGTTCTCCCTTTCATATGCATATAATTTAGTCAAGAAGATTGTACTCAGTATCAAGTAAGAAACAGGATTTGGGGCAAATCGTTCATGAAAAATCATGCATCAAACTCACTGTTAAAGAAATGTAAATATGTTGAAGATAAAAAAATCAACTTCATAGAACACTCTTCTTGAATATACAGGTAGTTTATTCTAAACAAATGAATAATTTATTAGAAAAAAACCAAAATAATGCTCTGCTTGTGGCAAGATTAAAAAGCAGTTAAAACTTTGGCAATGAAAAACAATTCTTTAAAATTTAAAACTTCTCTATATCTGCACATGTATAAAGACAACTCATTGATCTCCCACACCCACTTCCTGAATTTTAAAGAAAAAGCAATGATAGTAAATCTCTATAACGTAGTTAATTTCTGGGATTCTTCCCTTGAAAATGTGACATTGGATTTTGAAAAACCTACTGTAACCCAAAGCAGGCCTGGCTGCCTCCCGCTACGAAAGCCAGCACTCGAGAGGCAGGTGCTGATGTAAAAGAAAGTTTAATTTGCAGATGCCGGCCATCTGGGTGAGGGAGGACTCAGGTCTCTAAGTCCATCTCCTGGAAGGTGGGGGATTCACGTCCCAAAGCCTATTTCCACCTCTTGTTGGAAGCAGAGGTGTTTTATAAGGAGGGAGAGGGGAGCAGAACAGAACAGATAGATCAAGGGGGAGGATTGCAAAGTTCTCTGTGTGCAGAATGGCACAGTCCGTTCCGACGAGGCAGATGATGACCCGGTGTGCATCATCCTAGTTTAGTCATCCTGTCTTCATATCATCCCAGCTTCATGTCTTCCTGGCTCCACGGTTGAAAGTCAGCAAATCTCCTGGAGCTGAGATGCTTGAAGTTTGAGGTCTGTATCTTTTTAACTAGTTTCAAACATTCTTATACAAACATGCTTTTCATCTGTAAGCCACTTAGTCAGACTTAGCACGAACAAAAACAATGTCAAAAGAATTGTGGGAGTGGGTTACAGTTCCCATGGTTACAGTTTTCCACTGTTAAAATACCAGGGCGTATGTGGTTCTGTTGTACTAAGTAGGTGAGAGGATGAAATCCTAAAATGTTTATCTTCCAACTTACCACAGACTGTGGTCTGTCTTTGGACTGGCAAGAGTTGCCTGAACAGCTACTATGACTTCATTAAATTTTGTCTGTGGCTCTCTGAGCTTTTCTGTATGCAACATCACAGAATTTGAGCAGCTTCATTAAGAACTGCATCTCCTGTGTCAAAACCAAGAATACACTTGTCTAAAGCAACAGGAAGTCACCTGTTTGTTTGATTTGCTTTAGCAACTGCATTCTGTGTCGGATGCTTCTCAACCAAAATTTGAATTACCTTAAGCATTACTAGGTAATCATCATGACGCTGAATCTGAAGGTTAGCCAAAGCCATTACACCAGCCTGTAAATTGGGATTATTTACATCCAAACCGAACACTGGCTCTACATTTTTAGCTGCACTGACAGCATTTTTTGAATTATCAGGTACTGAGTCCTTGTATTTTTTAGCATTGTTTCCATATTCAAGTCTAACAGCTAAATCAAGAAGCCAGCCAATAGCTTCTTGCTGGATCTTAAATCTTAAAAGGATAGCTAACATCTAAGAGACACTTTGCAGCTTAAGCCACCTGGGCTGTGGTAGTCGAAGTCTGTCAGTTTGCAGCAGAGCATGGCCTTGCATCTTGCTCTGGTCTCCTAGGGTTTGGCTGGGAGAGGAGAGGTGAGGATGATCTTTGTTGAAAATTTTTGAATCTCTAAATAGTGGTTTCAATACTGTAAATCTTAATTTCCTTGTATGTTTTAAAATTAAATCACATGTATACTAACTATGTTGTAGTATCTTTTGTGTTGTAAAATCCTTTATGTATGCCATTTGGGGTAATTCAGCTTAAAATCTTTTTATAATGTATAAACTAGGAAATGATTTTATTACAGTCAGTACACCCTGAGTATTAAAATAGCTCTGTATTTCCTGACTGTAGAATTAGACTGAGTGGTTGGTGTCACTGCAGTGCAGGGTAACAGAGGACTCTGTCCCAGCTGTAGGGCTTTCTTGTTGGACACTAGGTTCTGCACCCCAGGAGGTGCAGGAGTCATGACCAGCGTGACTGACTAGGGGGATGCAGTTGTGTGGATGCAAGCACCAGATAGCTGTTCACTAGACCACCTTCAGGATGCCTTTTAATCTTGCAAGCCCTACGACCTACTCTTGCTTCTCTAGAAAGTCACTGTGGGGGCTTAGCCAAGCTTAGACCAAGTGAGTGGGTTTAACTCACTAAGCAGGCAAGTATTAACGGCTCTCACTCCTTTCCTTCTTACTTTTGGCTATTGGGAGGGCAGTGTGTTCTGTTAACTGGACAACTGACCATCTGTGACCAGTTTTAGTGAGAGCATCTGGCAGTAGCTGCCTGTTTAACAGAGAGTGATGTGTCTAGAGGGCAGTAGGTTAAGGGAACCCTATCTGTGTCTTGCATGGTGAATACTTGCTTTTACTGAGTTTTTGCACATTAAAGATACTCTAACTGGAACTAGACTTACTAAGTGGGCTTGAAAATGAAATTTTATTGCTTCTGTTTGCTGATTCAATGTCAATTTGAGTAGCAAACTGATGTCTCAAAATTTCATTTTCATACTAATCCTCTTTCTGATTCCCTAATATACATTCTTTTGTTTCCACTCTTGGTAATTAAATTTTCAGTAAAACTGTATGTTATAGGAACACATTCTTATTGTTAACATAATACAGTTTTTTGTTTCTGAAAGAAGGAGATGAATATATTTTTCATTTTATGTGACAAGGATTTTTTAATTTTTCTAAGTAAGGCACTATAGTACCAAATAAAAAGATGTAGCAGATATGACCTCTGTTTAAACAAGAAGGATTAAACCAAAATAAATTAAGTAGACTGACTTATTCACTTTTCTCCAAAATTCTGATTAACAAAATTTAATTATACTTAATAAGGAAAGTTATTTTAGAACATTTTACTCTAAACCCTCAAAGCTTTGTTTTCTGAGATGTAGAATGTTTTTGTTTTTAAAAATTCTCATATCTTTATTAGTATAATATAAATATTGGCAGAGCAATGGAAGTATTTTGATATTGCTAGTTTATTCTAGTTTAATGATTTAAAAATATACAATTTGGTTTTAATTAGAAATGGTTTGCTTTGGGGGAATTGGGAAAAAGCATTAGGCTTCTGATTTAATGTTTATGTGAGTTGTTTTAAATGGTGGTTTGAAGTTTTCTTCAAGATTTTGCATCTTTGTAGTGATTATTTTCACTTAGTTTTTTTTCTTGACACTTTCAGTGTTTAGTCCAGTTTTAAGTACAATTTTTAAAATGGTGGTTTTTCCCACAATAAACAGAAAGCAAAATTAATAACACACTTGTGTTCCCTTGACTGATTGAAATAATTTGTTCCTCTTTTTCTTTGTTTCAGAAATTGACTTTAAATTCTGAAGTTAGAGTTCTAATTTCAAAGGGATTATTTTCATAAATTCACTGTCAGAAACTTCCTAATTGCTCAGTATTTATATAATAGTCTGAAAAGGGAGAGATTATTTAGATGGTAGTGTTGTTAGTTTAGCCTTTAAGACACTGATATTAGATAACCTTTGGCTTCTATTTTGCCAAAGATCATGTGCTATTAAAGTTCACAGCAAGCATGATTAGTGAGCATGAGATTTAGCACCAATTATAAAGACCCAGAATATTTAAAATCATTAGTAATGTTTGTAAGTAACTTGCATACCTTCAAAATTCACAGATTTCTTTTCTTTCTTTCTTTCTTTCTTTTTTTGGGGGGGGAAATCCAAAGTTGGAACTTCCAGTTTGTGCTGGGACCAGAAGTAAAAACAAACAAAATCCCTGATTAATAATGTAACTTTAGAGTCCCTCTTCCAGTTTGTATGGAAGCATGATAAAATTAAGTCAGATTTATGGGTGTTATCTTTTACCATAATAGAATAGGATTTGGTCATGTGGTTACATATCTCAAGAACGAAAATCAAGAACTATGGATGAACCAAATTGATATAGGTAGAGGTGTAATCTCTTCTTTAGTCAAGGCAGAACATATTTTGTGAAATAGAAGAGACTCGTTTTATTGGAGAGGGTTCATTGTGGACCTCACTAAAACTGATTTCGTTTTGAAGAGAATTAGATCACTCATTATGTGAAATATGGAAATCACATATTAAGGTAAGCCACAGTCTTTTCAGAGACTGCATTCCCTCATCTCTTATACAGGGAAGCCTTCAGTAACACTCAGAAGATGGATGGAAATTGTGGGGTGTTTTTTTTTTACAACTTCCTGACTGCACCCCTTAAAGTAGAGTCAAAATACTCTGTTTTATAACAAAATCTTCCTATTTGTGAATACTTTCAAGTATATACCTTTCCATACTTGACTTTCAGCTTATAAATTCACTTCAGATAAACTGATGCCTTGATATCAACTGTCATCTCAGATATCATTAAAGATGCCAGTATTATTCTATTCTGTTCTTTTCTGTCTCTCCTATTCTAAAGTAACATATAATCTGTATCATAAACATTATTAAGTTTTCTGTCTAGATTAGCTTTGATGTTATGAAGCAGCATTGGTTTCTGTGAGATCACTTTGCATTTATTTGTTAACAGGTCACTTTTAGGATTGGCATAAAAATTCCATTAATAGTATTGGTGTTATTTACCACAGGCTAGATCTTGGGGAACATATTCCACATTTTTGCCTGTCTTTGATTCTTCCTGTGCTTCACCACAGTTAATTTCCAGTTTTAGTAGAAATAGTTCCTTTGAACAATACCTGATTGTACTCTCTTACTCTTTTCCTTTCAAAGATTAACAAAATAAATTCATTTAACTGAAGTTAATATACTTCTTAGAGGAATAATTTTGAAAACAACTATGTAGGACATAAAACTGACAAAGTATGAGTACAAATTATAACAAAGGGAACATTTCTAAAAAGTATTGTATTTCACTTCTCTATGAAATATCTTTTGAGTTACGCTTCTTAATGCTGTGTTTAATCTATTATCAAGCCAAAATATGTTGAAACTTCAACACAGTCTTGAGTGAATACTCAACAATTTTTTCTTAATTTATCAAGAGGACAAAATTTTTTTGAATATTTCATTCTGTATATACCTGAAAATGCCAAATATGACTGATATTCAACTCAAACTTTAGAACCTCAGTACTTGAAAAATTGAAAAACCTGTTACTTAAAAAATGTTGTTATATTAAGATAATAAAAAAGATTTTCATTTTTAGCCATCTCTATTTAAAGACAAAATGTTTGCAGATTGATAAAACTGTAAGAACTGTCCAAAAGTTAAAATGCATCATTTGGTTAGTTTTCCTTACATTCTTTTTCTTGATAAATATGTAAGTTAGAATGTTAGGAAGATTAAATGAAATCATGAACATAGAGGTTAGCACAGTGCCTGGAAAAATGCACTCTTAAGTCCTCAATAAAGGTTAGCTGTTGTAGCTGTTTTTCAAAATTGTCTTCCTCTCAGGGTGGAGCCTAGAAACCTCTTTTTTTTTTTTTTTTAATCTTTTTTTATGTTATTTACCATGATCACTAAATTTGGAAACCAGTGCTTCTTGAGCTATAATGTGTATGTGAACTACCAGGGATCTTGTTAAAATGCAGATTTAAATTCAGTAGGTCAAGGTGGGTCCTGAAATTTTTGCATTTCTGCCCAGTTTTGAGAATCACAAGTATATAGCAAGGGTTAGGCAAACTTTCCTATAATGGGCCAGATAGTAAATATTTTAGGCTTTGTGGGTGATATGAAGGGAATGTTTATGAGCCCACTAAATTCATGTTTAATGAAAGGTTATGTTCTATAACTTTTAATGTGACTGTACATAGAAAGCTCTTTGTCGACACAGTGAGAAGGATGCTATGTACAAGCTAGGAAGATAGCTCTCAACAGAAACTAAACCCTGTCAGAACTTGATCTTGGACTTCCCAGCTCTAGAACCTGTGAGAAATTAATTTCTGTTGTTAAAGCCACCCACTCGGTAGTATTTGGTTATGGCAGCCCAAGTATACCAATAGGGTGGGCCATATAGTCTCTGCCACAGGTGTTCAGCTCTGCTTCTCAGCACAGAAGCAGCCATAGGAAATACATAAATGCATGGGTATTGGAAAAGTTCCAATAAAAATTTATTTATGGACATGGGAATTGAGTTTCATGTAATTTTGATGGGTCACAAGATATTATTTCAAAAATTTTCCGAGGGACTTCCGCCAAGATGGCGGCGTAGGTGGACGCACTGCGCCGCTGCTCACAACCAGAGACTTTAAACAACGAACTCAATAGCGAAAAATAAACAACCAGAATTGAACTGAAGGGAAGTCCGACACCCAGGAAGTTGGGGAGGACGTACATCCAGGCCGGTAAGCAGGGCAGAACCGAGCAGAGGAGTGGAGTGAGAGGCAGTTTGCCCGGAGGGACTCACCCCGTGAGCGCCTAACCAAAGCACAACCCCGAGCAATGGGTGAACCTCGCAGGCCAGCGGTGTAACCGGAGAGGCCAGTGGGAACCAGCAAGGCCAAGACTGGCAGAAAAGGCAGTGGGGAACTGGGGAGCAGAGGGTGATAGGGAGCAGCAGGTGATAGGGAGCAGGGGTGAACGGCAGACGGCATTGCTCCCTCCCAGGCCCCGCCCCCAGAGGAAACGTCACAAAAAAACGACCCAGCTTGCCAGGCACCGACAAACACCTAAGACTCCTACAGGTGCACCGAGATAAAAAAGAATGAAAATGGCCAAAATGAAAGATCAGAACAAGTTACAACTAACGGACGAAGAGATAGCCAAATTAACAGATGCCCAGTTTCAAACACTGGTAATCAGGATTCTCACAAAACTGGAAGAAAGGTGGGCGCAAATAGTTGAACAAATGAAGAATACGATAAAGATAATGGAGGAAGATTTACAGGGAACCAATAGGGAAAAAAAGGAAGCTGGGACTCAAACCAACGGGGTGGACCAGAAGGAAGAAACAAGAATTCAAAAAAATGAGGAGGGACTCAGGAACCTCAGAGACATTTGTAAACGACACAACATCTGGATCATAGGGCTGCCAGAAGGACAAGAGGAACACCAAGAAATTGAATGTATTTTTGAACAGATAATGAATGAGAACTTCCCAAATCTGGCAAAGGAAATAGGCTTCCTGGAAATCCAAGAAGCTCAGAGAACCCCAAAGAAGCGGGACCCAAAGAGGAACACACCAAGGCACATCATAATAACATTACCCAAGATCAAGAATAAGGAAAGAATCTTACAAACAGCAAGAGAAAAGGAGACAGTTACCTACAAAGAAATTCCCATAAGACTGTCAGCGGATTTCTCAAAGGAGACCTTCCAAGCAAGAAGGGGCTGGAGAGAAATATTTCAAATCATGAAAAGCAAGGACCTACAACCAAGAATAATCTATCCAGCAAAACT
>PVJI01029479.1:0-15237 GCA_004026765.1 Micronycteris hirsuta
TAAAAGCACACTTAAGCTATTTGGCCAAAACTGCAGGATACAAAGGGTTAGTTACAGATTACAAGTTTACAAGCAGGGTGAATTTCACTAACATTTGGCCAGGAGTCACAGCTTGCTCTCTAGGCCTGTTTCTATTATACTACTTACTATATTTCTAACAAGACTTAAAATATTCTAAGGTTATAATATCCCTGTTACAGTAGAATAAAAATAAAAACTCGTTTAATGAAAAAAAAAAAGTATATACCCTTCCAGACATCACTACTGGCACATTTCCATTCATCCAATTTCTCTGGATTTAATTTATTATTCCAGGTTGGTAATATAATGCAAAATTTGTGAATTTTCAAGCTTTCTCCCTAATGTGTGGATTTATCTATACATTTTCCTAGATTTTTTTCAATGTACTATTTTTATCATCATTCAGTTCAAATGATTTTTAAAGTGCAATTGTAATTTAATTTGTGGGTTATTTAGAAGTGTATTTTATAATTTTTAAATATAGGGACTTTCTAGTTATCTTTTATTACTGATTGCTAGATTAGCTGCAATGAGAGCAAGAAACATACTTTCTATAATTTCAAACCTTTGATATATTTTTTGAAACTTGCTCCACAGTACAATATAGTTAATGTAAAAAACAAAAGCTCCAAGCGTGGTTCTCTGCTGCCATCTCTTGTTCATTTTGGGAATAACACTTCAGTGCTGGTCAGCAAGAAAAGTGGTTGATGCTGGTGGAATGTCTATGACTGTTGATGGCAATGGTATTAAGGAATGCATTTTAAAATGTCTAAATGTATGGACTGCCCAGTTACCTTGTGACTGGTTTCCAGGTTATGGTAAAGGAAGCAATAGACGTGTTTTATGTGCCATTTGTTGGAACTTGCTGTATACTGTAATAGAGAAGTTCGAAGTGTGCTTGAAAATCATTTGTAATTTGCTTTGTTTGTTGCAGCTTCCTTAAACAATGAAGAAAGTAAAATCTATTTAAAGTAAATTTTAACTCAAGAGGTTAAAAAATAAAACTGCTATCATGTTATACGTGAAAATCGAACCAACCGCTTGGCCAAGCCACTAATACGTTTGCCGAGTGTGCATCTCTGCTGCCATCTCGTGGGAATTTTTGGGCATAACATCTTAGTACAGGTCAGCAGGAAAAGTGGTTGATGATAGTGGAATATCAGTGACTATTGATTTTCTTTTAAGACTGTTTTGAGGTACAAGTCTCAGGTTCCAATATCAGTGACCAGTTCCTTGGGACCACTTTTTATGAGCACATTATCTAGACGAGACATTGGATTTGGGGGTGCACCATTGGTTCTTTTCTTTGATTATATATTATGTTGTGTTTATAAAAGATATTTATTTATGCATGTTATTTACCACACAATTTACTAAGTTATATTATTTATAATAACTTTAAGTGGATACTCATGAGTTGCCTAGGTAAATAAGATATCATTCAATAATAAAATTATGTTAGTTTAGCTGTATAAAACATGAAAAATAGTTAAAAATGTGTTGGTTATAAGTTCATTAATAATGAAATAAAATAATAACATGGTTCTTAGCATTGTAAATGAGTTCAGGACCTGGAACAGTGGTGTTCTAGAAATCAGAAGTACTTTGTAAGTAAAATTATGCCCCTTGTAGGTTATCTGAGGAACTCACAATATGGCAAAGATCCACATTTTCAAAGAGAACGTTTGGTGGTGAATTCTAGAATGTAAAAGAGTAAAATTATAGATTATAGGTTACTTTAAGAAACAATTATTGAAGAGTGATTTATGGACAAAGAGACAGTGACCCTCAGTGCTGTGGGTTATCACAGTGTGGTTCGCTCTGTTAAGGTGTCATATCTTCCACAGCTTCTGAGCTCTGGTGGGTGTCTTCTTAGCCAAGGACATTCCTCCAGTCTTTGCATGATGGCTGGCATCTTTATTTATTTATTTATTTTTGTCGTTCTTTAGCTCTCAGCCTCCAGGCTGCCTGTTGAAAGAACGATGTGATTTCAAGTATAGAGTACAAAGTCATATGCTGTTTGTCTTCCAATGGACTCTTCATCCTGCTCCATATTGAGTAGGGTTTCTGATCACTATGAGATTGGGGGATCTTTCTCTGCATTGTAGGTGCTTATCAGCAATTGTTCTCTATTCAGTGCATGAGTAACTTCCTCTTTAACCCCACCCTAAGGACAATCTGAAAGGTTGTCCTTACAATGTGCCCATACAATGGCTCCATGCAGTGCGCCAAATATCCCCTTGGGGGCAAAGTCAACCTTAGACTGAAAACCACTGTCCTTTTTTTTTTTTAATTTTATTTATTTATTTTTAGAGAGAGGTGAAGGGAGGGAGAAAGAGAGGGAAAGAAACATAATGTGTGGTTGCCTCTCACCTGGCTCCCACTGGGGACCTGGTCCGAAACCCAGGCATGTGCCCTGACTGGGAATCTACTGTCAACCCTCTGGTTTGCAGCCTGTGCTCAATCCACTGAGGTACGCCAGCCAGGGCGAAAACCACTGATCTTGAAGCTTTGATCATCTTTTGAATCTGAGTGATCTGGCCTTGATATGCAGTATTTTTACTATCATTCCATGCGAATTATTTTCCAGTTCCAATTGTGATTTATTTTTGGGTGGTTATTTAGAAGTGTATTTCATAATTTGTAAATATAAGTATTTTCTAATTATCTGTTGTTACTGATTTCTTGAATAATGGCAGTGAGAGCAAGAAATATATATATATATATATACACACAGACCTAGGCAGGCATAGGAGGAATGGAAAATCACTAGGCAGGAAACTGTACCTTGGGAAACTGCCTGCAGACCCTACCCAGGACAGATGCCCAGCTAAGATTGGGGTCTGGGGTCTATCCGCATAACAGGATGCAGCTTTAACTTGGGCCTGACAAGATGTATCAAGAACAATGGTCAGCAGAAATAATACCCAGCAACCATCTCTAGCCAATGAGACTCTGACACCCCAACCAGTTACTCTTCGCAGGTTTTTGTGCTTAAACACCCTGCCCTAAGAACAACAGAATGAGTCCTAACCTCCCTTGGTTGGCTTCCCTACCTCCCTGTTACAGAGCAGGGGCGGAGGACAACCAACGGTCCTCCAACCCCGCACCAGGTTCGTTACGCCTGCTGCCAACGGAAAGACGTCTCTCAATGCCTGAGACTAGTGAAAAGGAAAGGGATTACTTATTTACAAGTTATACAGGCTTGGAATAATGACTTAAGGTCCCCTTTAAAATACTAGAGTTCTTTGGAATACCCGTTCTCTAGAATACCCACAAACGTACAGTCCTTCCTTCTCCCCTCTGCCCAGTCCAGGGTACCGTATCTCAGGAAAGAAGTATAAGTCCGTGATTCAGGCAGGCCCTTGGTTCCGACACCATTTGCTGTGTCACCACCGCGATCTTTAGTTAGTCCAAAACCATGTGGCCCTTTCTCATGGCCCACCACCAAGAGTCCTTTCACCTCTTTTCTTCCAGGCAAAGTCTCTTCTGCTTCCTAGGCCGTGTGGCAAAGGGAGCCACCCAAAGCCGCATGGTCCTTTGTGTCTCTCAAGCCAAGGGATCCCCACTCCTCCAAAGCCTCGTGGTCCAAAGAGCCTGTCTCTCAGGCCAAGGGGTCTGCACTCCCTTCATGGTCCAGCGAAAGAGAGAGAGAGAGAGAGACAGAGACAGAGAGAGAAAGAGAGAGAGACCCTGTCTCTCAGGCAGACGGGTCCCTACTCCTACCCTTCGTGGTCCGGCGAGAGCAAGAGAGAGAGCTATGGCTGCTGTGCCTGGGTTTAAATACCCGTTCCAATCTTCCTCTGCAGCCCCGTTTCCGACTCCTCCTTCAATCAGCTACACCTGCTAGCACTTTATATAATTCTAGCTTTATTGGGCTGCCATGGTAACTGTGGGCAGGTGTGGCCCCATGGCACAGAGCCAATCATCTCCAAGCTTTCACGCAGGTGCTGTGTCCAGGGGGAGTTGCCTCTCAGTTACATCTTGGGTGGAAGTAACTTCCATCCCCCCTGGCTCAAAGCAGCTTTACAGTTATTTAACATACCTATGAAACCAGTTAAAGGCTATAGATATGCTAAAGAACCGTGCCAGAGGTTATCTGCAAAGCTGTTGTTATGCAAAACAGCTCTGAATGGCCCTGCTCCAGGAGTCCCATCTCCCACAGTTCAGACTTGTGGGGGTGAGGACATCTTACATATATTTCCAATAGTTCCTGGACACCTTGAGTTCTGGACCCCATTACAAATCCTCATTTGGGCCTCCCCCTTTGGCTGCACCCTGTTACATCCCTAGGTTGGCCCCACTTTCCCCCATGAGTCCTAACCTCCCTTGGTTGGCTCCCCAACCTCCCTAGGTTGACCCCACTTTCCCTCTTATTCCCTGCTCCTAAATAAACCCTGCTCCTTAGCTCGCTGCATCTGTCTGGTTTCTTGAGCGACTCTGACCTAATATTTATTTACTTATTTTTAAGTCCTTTGAAATTTGTTGGAACTTGCTTTGTATCACTATATGGTCAGTGTTTAAAAAAATTTCCAAGGTGCTTGGAAAGCATCTGTGATTTGCAGTTTTGGGGCGCAGTGAAGTACTTATGCACATTGAATGCAATTTGCTTCTCATGTTATTTTTTAAAATATTTTTACTATTTTTTGTGGGCTTTATTGGTTCTGAAACAGAACCTGAATGATAGAGGTTGGTTAAATCTCCTATTATGATGATTAATTTGTGTATTTCTCCATGTAGCTCTGTTCTATATAATTTTGAGTTTATATTATTAAGTGAATAAAACTTTGGAACTAACTGGTAAATTGAACTTTCTGATATGAAGTACTCTTTATTTGTAGTGTTTTTTTTTTTGGTCTTCTAGTCAACTACCTTACTATATAATTTTCATTTGGTTAATGTTTGTATAGTATATTTCCTCCATTCTTTCACTTTAGGTCCTTTCGCATGTTTCAGATAGCTCTCAGTGTTTTATATTAGTTATGAGTGGTTATTAAAATCAATCAAAGAATTGAACTCGTTTTAACAAGTGTACTGAAAATGAGTTTGTTTTAGTTTTAAAATGTTGATACTTTAAACTGTATCACATTAAATTTATAAGCAACTTTGGGAAATTGACATCCTTATGTTTTTTAATCGAAGAACATGGTGTCACTTTCCAGTTGTTCAAGTGTTTTTCATCGGGCATCATTTTAACATGTTGTTCACACAGCTCCTGCACATTCTTGCTAAGGTTAATGTTAGTTATTTTATAAGTTTTGTTGCTATTGGTTCTTTTCAATTCTATCTTTAACTTACTGTTTCTATATACATACAAAGGATATGTATTTCTGTGTTATTCCCCCTCACTGTAGTAAATTATATTATGTGTAATCATCACGTTGCTTTTCATCGAGGTAAATAAGCTATAGTACAATAATAAAATTGCATTACTTTATTTATATAAAAACATGTAAAAATAGATAACGCTTGAAAGAAAATATGAAGAAACGAGGTAATGTGCGTAGTTAGAAAAAATGTTGTTGGTGGTAAGTTCATTAATGATGAAATAAAATAGGAACACGATACTCATTTTTTAAGGAAGTTCAGGGCTTGGATCCCTGGTCTTGTAGAAATCAGAAGTTTTGTGAGTGAGGTTGCGCCCCCTGTAGGTTATCTGAGGAACTCACGATGTGGCAAATGCGCGCAGTTTTGATAAGAGAGATTATAGTGAATTTTGGAATGTAGGAAAGCAAGAGTATTTAGTTTTAGTGACGTCACAGAACAGTTATTACGGAGTGACGTATGAGCAGCGACAAGAAAGCCGTCATCGTTGGACACCTGCAGCGCTTCACCGCCGTGAGTCAGTCTCCCCAGGCGTCCGGTCCCTCCCGGCTGTTGCGCTGGGGCAGGTGCCCGCGCAGCCTGGACGCTTCCACGCCCCTCCGCCAGATGCAGGGACAGTGAGCTCCAGGAAGGCACGTTTGTTCCTCTCACCAGTGTGTGTCCTGTATTACTCACGAGACACCCGTCCACAGGCCTGACACCAGCAAATGCTTCT
The DNA here is from genome assembly GCA_004026765.1 of Micronycteris hirsuta. NCBI lineage: Eukaryota > Metazoa > Chordata > Mammalia > Chiroptera > Phyllostomidae > Micronycteris > Micronycteris hirsuta. The sequence goes on from PVJI01029479.1 coordinate 6,062, forward strand.
TCACACGCACTTACCGACTGAACGCGCTCCCTTCCCGGGCCGAGACCGCCCTCCCCTCCGCGTTCTCCGCGTCCGGGGTGGGGCCGCACCTGCGCGGCGCTGCTCTCGGCCTCCCTGAGGTCCTGACGGTCCTGATGGTCCAGCCGGTCCCGGAGCCCTTCTCAAACCCAGCCTGTCCCCCTCGGCCTGCCTGTCCCCTCTCTTCCCTCCCGGCGGCCGCAGGACCCGGACGCGCCGGCGGAGGAGCCCGCGTGGGCGGAGGGGCGTCGGCGGGGCCGCCGGGCGAAGGTCTCCAGAAGCGGAGCGGAGGGGGGCGCGGGCGATGCGGGTACCGAAACTTCGAAAAGTTCAAGAGGAGGAGTGACCAGCACGCCGCCGGGAGAGGGTCGCAGGGGTCGGGGAGGGGTGTTAGGACCACGGAGGTGCAGGCGGGGCTGCGATCCCGGCGGGTCGAGGTCGGGGGTCGCGGGCGGAGCTCCGGGGGGCGCGGAGGGAGGGCGGCGTGTGTCTGGAAGGAGGACTGGACCCTGGTGCGTGGTGCTGGGAAGCGGCGGGCACCGGAGAGGGTGGACCCGAGCCGTCTGGGGGAGGTTTGAACGGGTTACGTTGGGGGCGGGAGGGGGAAGGGCCCCCCGGTGGATTCGGGTGGGAGGGAGAGAAAGGAGGTTTGGGGACGAGGACCTGCGGGCGAGACCGTGAGGGACGCCAGGAGGGTTTGTGGGGAGAGCGACGGGGTGGGAGACGGAACACGGGGTCGCGCGCTCACACCGCTTTGGGGGTCCCTCTCCCCCGTGGGAAGGAAAGGAGAACCGAGTGGAGCGGCCTCGCCGCGAACAGCGCTGCGCGCCCGGCCTGCGGCCTCTCACGGGCGGACGGGGCTCAGCGCGGGTTCGGGGTTTCGCCGAACCGGAGCGGGCTGAGGATTCACATGGATGCGCTCTCCGAGACCGCCTAGCTCACCCCTCTCTTACCTGGTTATGAAAAGAGGAAAAAACGGGAAAATCGGAGTCCGGGGAGTGTGGGGAAGGAGCGAAGGACTTCTCCCGTTTTCCGCGGTGCGAGAACAGGGAGAGGGTCGCGCTGCGCTGGACCCCACGTGCGGACGCGGAGGCTCCGGACCGCGCACACGGGCGGCCTCCGGGCAGCAGGGTCGTTACACGCGCGCTTTTCTCTCCAGACCTTTCTTTGGCTGTTCAGTGCCAGTAGGAGAGTCAGCGTTTATGGCAGAAATGCCCCTGGTGAGACAAATGTCCCTGTCCGAGCGGCCGCCGCCCCAGTGGACGTCTGGTTCTCACCGTGTGCTCGGCCAAGGGAAGGGCTGAGACAGAGTTTGGGGACAGTTCTGGCCCCATAAGTGAAGTGGTTGACGGAGAGGGTCTTCTTTGCTGTAGCCACTGTGAGCAGTTCTCCCTAAAGATGAAAGTAAACTTTGATATTGCAACAGAATTAGGCGGGTGGCATATGGACTTGAGGAATCAGGCAGAAGGTGTCAGAGGGTAGTAGCTCCCCCACCTCCGTTGCTAAAGTTGGGACCTTTCTTGTCAGGAGTTACTGCGTGGGGAAGTCCTCGGGTTGGGGTTGGTCTGTGACTTGCATTGCTGAATAATTGGGGCCACAGCGCTGTCTGCCTTCTTCTGCCCTCTTCTGTCTCCAGTGTGACCAGACCCCAGTGTCACAGCACCCAGAGCCGTTGTGACAGGACCCCCTACGCTCTCCGGGAGGGACCCTTCCCTGCAATCAGGGGCCCCAGAGGCGAGGTGATGGGAACTACTCTTCTCCCTGGTGGGACAGTTTTCCAGACGCACAGGGGACAGAGCCAGTGTGACCAGCTCCCTACTCTTGTCATGTGGGAGCCCCTCCCATGTCCACAGAACTCGGCTGTCAGGCAGGATGCCTCTTTTTTCCAGGTCGGGCCCCTCTTCACTGTGACAGGACTCCACTCCTTGCAGGGAGAGGCCCCTTCCCACACTCCCAGGACCCAGAGTTCAGGTGACAGGCCCCCCTAATTTCTCAGTGAGGGGACCCACCCGACATTCACAAGACCTTGAGATGATAAGACAACACCCCAGACTATGCCACATTGGACCCCCCCCCCCACTCTGGGACCCTGGCTGATGTCAGAAGACCAGGTCTCCTCTCAGGTGGGGCCTCTCCTCCTGCTCACAACAGCCAGCGCTGATGCGAAAGCAGAGCTTCCTCTCCCTGGCAGGGCTTCTTCCTGCAATCCTGGGACCCAGGGCTGAAGTGACAGGACCCCCAGTTCTCTCTGGAAAGGCCCTGTTCCTTCACCCACAGTGCAAAGTGATGAGACAGGACCCATCACCCACAGGCAGGGATGTTCCCCACAGTCACGGACCCAGAGCTTCTGTGCACCTTGCGATCACAGGGCCAGTGTAGCAGAGCCCTGTGCCCTTGGGGGGGCTGTCTTCAGGCCCCCAGGAGCCAGAGCTGAAGTGATAGGACCCCCTGCTCTCTCAAGTCAGACCCTTCCCCACAGTCACCAGGCTCAAAGGTGGACGGTCAGGACACTTAGGTTTCACAGGGAGGGACCATTCTCAACCCTGACAGGACACAGGTGTGCAGTATCAGGACACTCCCATCTCTCATGTGGTCCTCTCCACACTCAAGTGGCCCAGGCCTGAGGTCACAGGACCCTTATACTCTCAGGTGGGGCCCCTCCCCTTGCTCATAAGACCCAGTACTGACCTGACACGACCTTTTGTGCTCTCTGGGGAAGACCCAGAGCTCATGTCATGGGACTCCATCCTCTCTTAGGTAAGAGTACTTCTCCCAGCAGTCAGAGGACCCAGGGCTGACTTGTCAGGACCTGTGCTCTCTCAGATTGGGACCTTTTTTCACACTCTGTTGCACACCGCCATCTAGTGTGCACATTTGGAATAGCATCTGAGTTGAGGCCAGCAGGAGATGCTCTCTTTTGTTGCCACCTTGTGGACATCTTGGGAATAGCACCTTTTTGGTAGCATCTGCTTCTATCATTTTGCAAGGTCACTTTGAAGCCTCACTGCTCCTCACAGCATCACAGCCTCAGTACGTTCTATGTGCCCAAGTTCCCATCCTGTCTTTTTTTTTAATATTTTATTTATTTACTTTTAGAGAGAGGGGAAGGGAGGGAGACAGAGAGGGAGAGAAACAGCAATGTATGGTTGCCTCTCACATGATCCTCATCGGGGACCTGGCCCACAACCCAGGCATGTGCCCTGACTGGGAATTGAACCAGGACCCTCTGGTTCCCAGCCCACGCTCAATCCACTGAGCTACACCAGCCAGGGCCCCATCCTGTCTTTAATGCTCTTATGCATGTGGGGTTCCTGACTCTCATGTGAGTGAAGTTTCTGTGCCCATGTACATCTCAAATTTGGTTGTTTCATTTGCTAATCTGTGTCATGCCTGTTGGATTATTAGACCAGCCCAAAGATTCTTGAGGTTAGAAGGATTGTTTCTCCACCATATAAGCAAGCAGTCAGATATTTAATAGGAGGTGAATTTGGGGAGTACATGTATATCATCATTTACTTAAGTAAAATGTCACAATGTAAGTAAATAACTTATTCTGAAAACTGAATTATCAATGAAATATGGAGCAATGTACTAATTTAGCTTCTGGATATAAAACTTCTATTTAAAGTTTCAGAGGTGATCATGAAGAGAGCCCACATTTTACACTTGGCATGTTGATTTTAAACTGGCTGTCAAGAAACAGAAGACTGAGAAATTACTTAGGATTGTCATCTCATTTCTTCCTAAGAGGTTTAGTTGCCACAGTTTGGTTTAGGAAGAGAGCTTTAGCACAATCACCTCAGCTTTAGACAGTAATACTTCTAGCAAGAGCTTGATGACCCTCTTACCCTACTGCTTGTGTCTTAAATTTTTGGGGGTTGGCCAACAAAATTTAACCTGCCAGGTATGCTGCCTTTTATCTAAATTACCTGCATGCCATCCATTTCGCTTTTCAAATCTAAGACTGTTCTTACATATTCCAAAATGTCCTAAATACCCAATATTACCGCATTGTTTTTGGTATTAATTTGAATATGAATTCCCCTTGTGAATTAGATGTTGAATATCTCCTGCTAATTTGCTTATGTTTTTTTTAAAAGATTTTATTTATTTATTTCTAGAGAGAGGGGAAAGTGAGGGAGAAAGAGAGAGAGAGAAACATCAGTGTGTGGTTGCCTATCGTGTGCCCCCAACTTGGGACCTGGCCTGCAACCCAGGCATGTGCCCTGACTGGGAATTGAACCAGCAACCCTTTGGTTCGCAGGCCGGAGCTCAATCCACTGAGCCACACCAGCCAGGGCCTAATTTTCTTATGTTAATTTGATTTTTATCCCAGGTATTAGAACTTAGAAGGAATGACAAAAATAATTTTTTAATCCTCCACAGGTTTGGTGAGCCAGTCATGTGACATTCAGGCCAGGACACTAACTTCTGGAAAGTGCAGCCTCTGAGAGATCACGGGCATCTCCCGGGAAAAGTATGTAATTACTTTTTTTATGTCAGTCTTTTTGGTGTATTTCTGTAGGGGTTGGTGTAATTTAGCAGTCCTGCGAGTTATTTTCCTCTCTTGTACACTTATACTGGCATGAAAAAGTATTTGTGAGCCAGCTGCTTAGAATTAGAGAGTCGGGAATATTCTTTATCAACTCCTGGCTCTGTTTACATTGTGAGGACTCGGTTCCGCTCCTGCATCTGGCATTTGGCAACTGGGCTGCATTGTCCAGCTCCAGCTCTGGAGTCTGGCTGTGGGGTCCTGGTTACAGATCTGGGTTCCGTCACCTGGGTCTGTGGCCTGGGGTTAAATCTGTCTTTGGCTGTGTGTCTGGGGTCTGGGATCTTTTCGGGTGTGGCTTTGGGTCCTGAATTGGTGTGTGGGGTCCATGTGTAGCTCTGGTTCTAGGGTCTGATGCATGGAACCTGGCGTCTGGCGTTCACTGTCAGTCTGTGGTGTCTGGGGTCTGGTATTCAGTGTCCATGGTCTAGCTTGGTACGTGGAGACAGTTTTGGGGTTGGGGCAAGGGTCTGGGGTTCAGCTTTTGGTTCTGGGTCTCCTCTGGTGTCCAGGTTCTGGACTCTAGGGCCTGTGTCCAGGTCCCGAGTCTGTCTTTGGCATCTGGTGTCTATGAACTGATGGTCGTTGTTTCCAATTCAATGCCAGCAGGAGTTCCAGAGTCTGGGTGTGGTGAAGAAGGAAACCTTATTTAATGCCAGTAGCTCAGTTTTGACACAGAATGGCTGTGAGTGCAGAGTGGCTGTTAGGAAGCTCAGTATTGTTACAGGTGAATCATGAAGCAGCACCGCTGTGGGTCAGCTCAGTGGTGCTGCTGCTTAGTCGTGAAGTGTCATGGCTGTGAGGGGGCCCTGAAGTGAGGCAGCCCTGGGGCCTACTCCCCCAGTCTGTGGCACTCAGCGCTGCTCTGGTCCTGTCATCTCCTGTCTGCTCAGCTGCATTTGCACAGAAAGAAGTGCACTTTGGAAACGGGGTCCCTCTGTGGAGATCAGGCTGGGTGAGCAGAAAAAAGGCCTCCGGTGTCATCACCACAGCAGTCAAGGTTATTGTTGTTAAATTTTGCCATTTTTTCCTCTCGTACTTTTTTAAACCCAAACTGAGGCTGCCTTTGTTTTTGTTACAGATTATTTAAATTATACAGGAAAATGAAAATTAATTCAAAATTCTACCCAAACAGGTTATAACTGCTATTGTTTTGAGTATATACCCTTCTAGACATTTCTACTTCCCTATTTCTATTCTACTTTCTTTGGATGTAATTTATTATTCTGGGTTTGTAATATGGATGCAAACCTTGTGAATCTTCAGCTGTTTCCCCCTAATGTGCAGGTTTGCCATTAATTTTACCATAGGTTTTTAATGTATTTTTATTATTTAGTTCAAATTACTTTTTAACTCCAATTGTGATTTATTTTGAGGGTTATTCAGAAGTATATTTCATCACTTTTAAATGTAAGAACTTTCTAGTTACCTTTTACAAATGAGTTCTAGATTATCTACAACGAGAGCAAGAAACATACTTCATATAATTTCAATCCTTTGAATTTTTTTGGAAACTTGCTTCATTACAATATGGTTGATGTAAAAAATTTTCCAAGCATGCATCTCTGGTGCCATCTCGTGTTCATTTTGGGAATATCACCTTTGTGCAGGTCAGCAGGAAAAGTTGTGCATTACTTGGTTATCTGTGAATGCTGAATCCGATTTGTTGCTCATGGTGTTTCTTACATCCTTACAGAATTTTTTGAGGTGCTCTCTTGTTTGTGAAAGAGGTATGCTCTATTCCTGATGAGAGAGGCTTGTTAAATCTGTTATAATTATAAATTTTTGTTTGTGTCTTTGTTCTATATAATTTAAGTTTATGACATCAAGTACATGGTGAATTTGGATCTTCCTGGTAAATTAAACCTATTGATATAAACTGCCCTTCATCTCTAGTCATGCTTTTTAGCTTGAAGTCCACTGCATGTGATTATGTAATTTTCATGTGGTTTATGTTTGCACAATACAGGGTAGGACAAAAATAGGGTTAGAGTTGTGAGTACCAGAAACCAAGTTTATTGTTGTCTTATTATTTAATAATTATGATATTATTTTCCATGTGAACAACTGTAAAGCTGCTTCTGTACCATCCTTTGTATCTTTTCCCATTCTTTTACTTGCAGTCTTTTTGTACCCTATGTTTTAGGTAATTCATATTTTCTCCCACTTTGTCTCTGAACTTTGTCAGAGTATTCTTTAATTTTATAAAGTATACATTATTTATGTATGTCTTCATTAAACTGTGTGTCCACAAGTATAGCTGATTCCTGACTGTTTAAATGGACCACTAAAATTCAAACCTACAGATGAGGGGCGGGGCCTGTCTAAGGTCAGAGGCAGGACTGGGCTGCAGGTGAGAGGGGTGGCCAGGCCAGAGATGTGGGTGGGGTTAGGTGGGAGGCAGATTTTGGCTGGCAGGCCTGAGGGGCGGGCAGTTCTGCATGAGAGATGAGCAACTACGCGGTCTGGAGGTTAGGCGCTGTTGCTGGCCGTGGGTCTCCTTGGGTCACGAGGTGATGTTCACGGCCAAACGTGATGCAAGCAACACAATCTAGGGAGATGAGGTGAGCTGGGTGGGGGATATGAGGTGAGGGGCGTGGGGGACAGATACAGCCAACCTGTGGGGATCAGAAAAGGGGGGGGCAGACTATTTCTGGAGTATGCATCTTGGGTCACAATTTAAGTGACTACTTCCTGTGTGATCACTTTTCTATATTAATCTATATTGCATTACATTTATAGACAACTTTGGTAAATGGGTAAACAATGACACCCAATTTTTAATCCAAGAGCAAGATATTTTTCATTTGTTACAGTTCCTGTTTTGGGGTAGCAATTTCCAATTTTGTTCATACAGATCCTGCACATTATTTATTGTTAAGTTTATTCTCAGGGTTTTTTTTTTTTTTCTTACTGTTTTTGTTGCTATTGAGTCCTTAACAAATTGTATCTGTAATTTACTATTTCTACATGTTTATTTCCACACCTTATTTCCCCATCACTGCACTAAATTCCATTTGTGATACTGATAGGGGACTCAAGAGTTGGAAAATTTCAGTTTAAGGTAAAAAGTTATAAGCCTAGCAAGTAATGTATATGTTAAAGCTTTTGTTTCAAAAACTACAGATAAGGCCAGTCCTGGCTCCTGGGGCACTGCTCAAGATTACCGCCTGGGGACAAGTTGGAGGCATCCAGACCTTTGAGTTCCTGGGAGAGACAGATGACCATGGTCCCTGGGAGCAGCTAACTGCCCAGGACAGGAATGTTGCAGCTTCTTTCACCTAATCCTCCCTGAATTTCAAAGCCCTCACTGCACCTTGTTTATTCCCTGCTATAAAAAGTCTGGCCTGGAAAGAGAAGGGAAGATGGTCTGTTAGGGTATGAACCCACCATCTTCTCGGATTGCCGGCCATCTGAATAAAGTGTCCATAAAGATTCAATTGCTGTCATCACTTATTGGGTTTGGTAGTGACAGGTGACCCGAACACCAGTGTCTTTTCCGGTTTCACTATCATTTTATGCATATATACTTGCAGATATTTTCTTGTGCACGTTTTTATCTACTTTCTCTGGATTGAATTTACTATTGTAGGTTCCTAGTACGGGTACAAAAATTGTAAATTTTCAGCTTTTATTTCTGATAATGTGCATTTAAGGGTGAAGATTTTTTCATAAGTTTTGGTATGTAGTATCTCTATACCATTCATTTTCAATTATTTTGTAATTGAAATTGTGTTTTATTTTTGAGGTTGTTTACAAATGTATTACATAACTACCAAATACAAGGACTTTCCAGAGTCCCATTTGTAGTGAATTCTGGCTGAAGTGCAATGAGAGTACTTAAGAAACATTGTACGTAATTTCAATGCCACGATGCTTGTTGAAATTGGTTTTCTATTGGCTTGGCCAAATGATAAAACCTTTTGGGAAGATGGAATTATGAAGATGCCTGAAAGATTGCAGAAAGCAATGGAACAAAACAGTGAATACATTATTCAATAAAGTTATTGATGAAAAAGAAAAACGTCTCTACCATTGTGTCTTTACCTAAAAACTGGATGAGCCTTTTGGCCAAGCAATAGTAGTGTTCCAAGTGTGCATCTCTGCTGCCATCTCGTAGACATTTTGGGAATAACATGTTAGTGGCAGGTCAGCAGGAAAAGTGGTTGACTGTAGTAATACCAATGAATGTCGATTGCAATGTTATTTAGACGTGCATTTAGTAACTTAAATGTCAGGACTTACTAGTTACCTTTTGTTCCTGATTTCTATATTAACAGCAGTGACAGTCAAAAATATACTGTATATAATTTCAGTCCTTTGAAATTTGTTAAAACTTGCCTTAGCACAGGATGGTCCCTTTGAAAGTTGTCCCAAGTGTGGCTCTCTACTGCCATCTCATGTGTCACTTGGGAATAACAGCTTCGTGCAGGCCAGCAGGAAGAGTCATTGGCGATAGTGAATTATCTGTATCTATTAAGGGTTCATGGAATGTTATTTGAGAAATGTATTTTATTCCATTTAAATGAAAAGACTTTCTAGTTACCTTTTGTCTCTGAGTTCTACATTAGCAGCCATGAGGGTGAGACATATTTTCTGTAATTTC
>PVJI01029480.1:0-15248 GCA_004026765.1 Micronycteris hirsuta
TGGGACGGGAGGGGAAAGGAGGGGGGAGGGGAGAGGCTGCAAATAACTGTAATTAAACAAAAAAAAATTAATTAAATAAAAAAAATTAAAAAAAAAACCTGTAGGGGTTTGAGCAGTGGGAGAAACTCCCAGTCTCACAGCAGAGTCTATTGGAGAGACTTATGGGATCCTAGAATATACACAAGCCCTCCCACCAGGGAATCAGCACCTGAAAGGGCAGAATATTCTTGTGGAAATGAGGAAAGTGGGGCGAGAGCTGAGCAATTTAGCAAGCAACATCGTTCCCTCTCTGACCCCTCGCCGACAGTGCCACAATGAAGTGAAGTGGGTTGCCCTGCCCTAATGAATACCTAAGGCTCCACCTCTTACAATGTAACAGGTGTGCAGAGACAAATAACTATGGCCCAAATGAAAGAACAGACCAAAACTCCGGAAATAGAACTAAGTGACAAGGAGATAGTCAACCTGTCAGATTCAGAGTTCAAAACACTGGTAATCAGGATGCTCACAGAATTGGTTGAGTGTGGTTGCAAAATAGAGGAAAAATGAAAGCTTTGAAAAGTGAAATAAAAAAATATATATACAGGGAATCAACATTGAAGGGAAGGTAACTGGGACTCAAATAAACAATTTGGAACAAAAGGAAGAAATAAACATCCAAACAGAACAGAATGAAGAAACATGAATTTAAAAAAAAAAAAAATGAGGAGAGCCTCCTCACACAACCAAAAGAAGGGCAACAACACATTTAAAAACAAAAAACTACCAGAACTGCCAGAAAATCAAACTGTATGGAAGTCCAACAACCAAGAAGTTAAAGAAGAAACATTAATCCAGACTGGTAGGAGGGGTGGAGACAGGCAGCCAGAGTAGAAAAGACAGGTGGCAAAGTGGCAGCTGGCAGAGCGGGCAGTCCCACATTTGTGTGTGGAAAAACCAGGAGGAACAATGGGAGCAAGACAAACTGCGCAACCCATGGTTCCAGTGTGGGGAAATAAGGCCTCAAAACCTCTGACTGAAAAAATCTGTAGGGGTTGATGCAGCAGGGGAAACTCCAAGCCTCACAGGAGAATTCACTGGAGAGATCCACAGGGTCCTAGAATGTACACAAAACCACCCACCTGGGAATCAGCACCAGAAGGGCCCAATTTGCTTGTGGGTAGTGGAGGAAGTGACTGTAAGCTGGCCCAGAGCTGAGCAAGCTCAGCTCTGAGACCCATCCCCACATAGAATACCATGATGCAGCTAAGTGTGTTGCCCCACCCTGGTGAATACCTAAAGCTCCACTCCTTACTAAGTAACAGGTGCATCAAACAAGAAAATATGGCTGAAATGAAGAACAGATCAAAGTTCCAGAAAAAATACAACTTAGTGATGAAGAGATAGCCAATTTATCAGATGCGGAGTTCAAAACCCTGGTAATCAAGATGCTCACAGAATTGGTTGAGTGTGGTCACAAAGTAGAGGAAAAAATGAGAGTTCTGAAAAGTGAAATAAAGGAAAATGCACAGGGAAGTGAAAGGAAGGAAACTGGGACTCAAATCAATGGTTTGGAACATAAGGAAGAAAGAAACACTCAATCAGAACAGAATGAAGAAACAAGAATTCAAAAAAAAAAAATGAGGAGAGGTTCAGGAACCTCCAGGATGGCTTTAAATGTTCCAACATCCAAATCATAGGGGTGCCAGAAAGAGAAGAGGAAGAGCAAGAAATTGAAAACATATTTGAAACAGTAACAAAGAAGAACTTCCCCAGTCTGGTGAAGGAAATAGACTTCCGGAAAGTCCCAGAAGCTCAGAGAGTCCCAAAGTAGTTGGACCAAGGAAGCACACACCAAGGCACATCATAATTACATTGCCCAAGATTAAAGAGAAGGAGGGAATCTTAAAAGCAACAAGAGAAGAGTTACCTACAAAGGAGTTCCCATAAAACTATCAGCTGATTTCTCCAAAGAAACCTCACAGGCAAGAAGGGGCTGGAAAGAAGTATTCGAAGTCATGAAAGGCAAGGACCTACATCCAAGATTATGGTATACAGCAAAGCTATCATTTAGAATGGAAGGGCAGATCAGGTGTGTCCGAGGTGAGGTCAAGTCAAAGGAGTTCATCATCACCAAGCCCTTATTATATGAAATGTTAAAGGGACTTATCTAAGAAAAAGGGGATCAAAAATATGAACAGTGAAATGACAACAAACTCACAACTATCAATAACTGAATCTAGGAAACAAAACCCCCAAACTAAGCAAACTAGAACGGGAACAGAATCACAGAAATGGAGACCACATGGAGGGTTATCAGTGGGGAGGGAGGAGGAAGAAAGGGGGGAAAGGTACAGGGAATAAGAAGCATAAATGGTAGGCACAAAATAGACAGGGGGAGGTTAAGAATAGTATGGGAAATGGAGAAGCCAAAAAACTTATATGTACAACTCATGGACATGAACTAAGGGGGAGGGAATGCTGGAGGGTGGGGTGGTACAGGGAAGAGGGCTATGAAGGGGAGAGAAAAGTGAGAGAACTGTAATAGCATAATCAATATAATATATTTAAAATAGTATTTTATCAAAGAAAAAGTGGTTCCTTAAATTTCACTTTGTTATTATTGGAAAATTGAGTAAATGGCTGAGGATAGTAAAGAAAAGCCTCATTTCTCCATGCTATTAAAGTGGGTTTGTGTTCACAGAAAACTGCTCTCCAAGGTTTTGCAGAAAGTGAGTGCTCTTAGTTGCTGCTGACTTCCTTGCAGAGGGATAGTAGGCCTAGTGATTTATTTCACATATGCATGATCATTGCACCAAGTTGGAAGGAGCTAATGTGAGTTACTATGTTTCCCAAGTTGTTAGATTGGAAGATAAGGAGAAAAGGGCAGATAACAATGAGATTTGCAGTCAAAATTCTTGAAGGCTAAATTGGCACACAGTTATCATAAAGTAAGTTTGCTTTTGGAGGACACTTAGTCAGGAGACACTTTGAGTCTTCCTAGAGCTGCGGCATCCCCTTCCAAGTTTTTTCTTCCATTCCTGAGGCCAGATGAGACAAGAACCGACTTCTGAGTGAAGGAATTGGAATTCTTTGGACATGATTCCAGTACATACTGTCAGCCTAAAAGTAAGGCTCCCTACAGAAGGTGAGATGAACCCAGTACAGGAATGATAAACCTAGCCACAAGGCTACCTTATCAACCATTCCCGAAATGTGAAAGAATGGATTGAAGCTTTCCTTTTAGTACTAGTCTTTTTTCCCACATTGGTAAAAAACAAAAAACAAAAAAACTTAAAAATAATTCCCATGGGGAAAGAAGAAAATTGTTACAAAACTTCAGGCCTGCCCTGGCTGGTGTAGCTCAGTGGATTGAGTGCGGACTGGGAACCAAGCAGCCCCGGTTCGATTCCCAGTCAGGGCACATGCCTGGGTTGTGGGCCAGGTCCCCAGTGAGGGCCATGTGAGAGGCAACCACACATTACTGTTTCTCTCCCTCTCTTTCTCCCTCCCTTCCCCTCACTCTAAAAATAAATAAAAATAAAATCTTTAAAAAAACAAAAAACAAAAAAAAACTTCAGGCCTGATTGTGACTGGGGTAGGGGAGGGGGATGATCTATAAAGGAAAGTCAGAGAATGGAAAGGAGAGAAAGAAAGGGACAAAAGTACTTGCCTTGTTCTTAGAGTAGCAGAGAGCCAGGTTACCAAGGTCTTTACATTCAAGCTTCCATGTTGAGGGATTGATTAAGGAAGTACCCTATAAGAATGCACTTCCTCCATGGAGAAGGATAAAAGTTGCCAAGGGAACCTTGGTTCTGTATTTTTCTGACTTGGAAAAATGTATAAAAGTAGCCTAGATAAAAAGTTTATATTAATAGCTAAATGTCTTTTAAGAGAGGATTAGAAAATTTGCTTTTTGAGATACATGTCAAAACAAAGCTAATTTCTCACTAAAAATTAACTGTACAGACCCAGTTTGTTTACAAGCATGGTGGAAAGACTAGATGAGTTAGAGAATTTGGGTTTCAGTCTTCACTTGGCCACTTGCCAGCTGTAAGACACTAAGAAAATCATAACTTCATTGGGCCTCAGTTTCCTCTTGAAACAAGGATAATAAAACCTCCCTACAGGGTTGTTTCCAGGCCTTCCAACTTGGAAAAGCCAAGGTGGGGCAGGTAAAGAAATACTATGCCCTATCCCCAGAAGTGATCTAGAGCTTCCCCAAGGAATTTTGTATCTGACTGTTGATATAATTACCGAGACAAACTAGTGAACATTTTCTTTTGCAGATTTTGAAAGCAGGAGGGAATTCTGACCCCTTCATTTGATAGATGAAGTTCTGAGGTTAAGTGACCTGCCCAAGGTCACATGGATATAAAGTGGTGGATCCGGGATTCAAAACACAATCCATCTGACTCCAAGTCCAGTGCTCTTTCCTCCACACCAATTAGGAATAAGAAGGAATGAAGAAGGGAAAGAAGCATCACTACCTTATAAGTCCAGGAAGAAAAAGCTAATTTTTAAAAAATGCCTGTGTTGGTTGTGATGGGATATACACACAAACACAGCTCAGATGTCGCAGACCATCTCAAGTTTTCCAGATCAACTTAACACCATTTTCCTAAAAAGCAGAGTGTTTCTAAAATGATGGATGAAGTGAATCAAATAAAGTAGAAATAATATGTCTATAGTTAGCTGGATTCGGTTAGGTAATTTTAAAGACAATTCTTTTTTTTTTCCTATTTGCAGCTTCTGTAGTTTTGTTAAAAAGAAAAAATTCTCCTTTTAGATATTTGCACATCTCAGGACAATGCCCTCCTAATATCTCCAAGGGCACACGACAAGATCAACTAGCAAATCTGTGTAAAATTGCATTATTGGTTCCATGATAAGAAATACTTGTTTAATGTGGTTTGTTCTCTTATTAAATAAAAAGATCCTATATTTAGCCATCAACCAGTTTGAAAAACATACCATCATTGCTTATTCTGTTGTGATATTTCTCTACACGTTAAAATTTGCTGTTCTTTTCCCATGGCAAATCAAAGGTTTTATACAAAATTCTTCACAGCTAAAGTAAAGCCTTAGTTATATATCTTTCTTTTTTCTGATGATTAGGGCTGTGTTTTAGTTATGGCAAATAAGTATCTCACAGAAGTTCAGAGAGTCCTTTTTAGTAATGGTTTGCAAAGTCTCTGAGGAAAATAGTCACTTCCTAATCTTTATTTTAGACCTATGTGATTTCTTTTCTCCAGAAATCCTTGTAACAAGTAGCAAGATATAAGCTTTGTAACAAAGTTGGATAAATTGGACTAACTCCTAAGTAAATGAGTGGCCTTTTCAAGATGATACTCTTGTTGCTGGAGAAAAATGTTCTGCACAATTAATGCTTGCAAGAGGGTCATTGAGTAGGTCAAATTTTAGCTGGTGGCAATATATCACTCAACATCCAATGGTGAGGCTGATGAAAGCATTCGATTGGCCTCAGCCATATGAACCCAAAGCCAGGAATTTCTGAACTTTGCAAAAAGAGAGGAACAGTGGGGGACAGCCTCTAAAACAGCTGTAAAATGTCTCAGCTCTAAACCTCCAGTGATTCCACTCTTTTAAAACTAATGGCTGAACTATCAAGTACTTTTTAGCCAGTGACTCATAGTTAGTCTTGGCCAAAAGAAAGTTCCAGTGTACAGTACAAGAGAAGACACTCAAAAATTTTAATTTAATTCTGTATCTGAGCTGACACAAGTCATTTAGAACCTCAATATAGCTGAATCAATTATCAGCATGCCCCGCCCCCAACACACACACTAACTCTTACAGAAAGATGAAAACCAAGACAATGTGATGATGCAGACTTGCAGAATGTCAGGGCTGGAAACAAAATTAGATTTCAAGTTGAATCCCTCCTATCAATTTTTCAGTTAAGGAAACTGAGACCTCCCCAAAGGTGAATTGCCAAAGTACACAAATTCTGTCTCCTAACTCTAGACATTTACTATTTAGCCAGTATTTTGTCCCATTTTCAAAAGGAAAAATGCTAAATCTTTTGGTTTAATATTAAAACTAATTCTGTCTATGTGTTTTATAGTTGTTTTTTTTTTTTTTTGAGGAGCTGCGTGAAAGCAAAGTCCTCCAACCCTTACCAGGTTCTCCAGTTTAACAGTTTCTGTTTTCCACTATGCCCTTCCAGCTTTCTGTTTCCTACCCTCTAGAAGGATAGGTCCAATTACTTGGTAGCCCATTTAGCATAGCAAAGAGCCGCAGTCCAGAAATGTGTGGAAAAACCAGAGGGCACCCAATTGATGCTTTGTTCCTCCAAGCTGTGCTTACTTCCCAGGCAGAGCTGCAATCCCTACAGCAGTGGCTTCCCTTGGGTTTGGGTCAGGCCCTAAGGATACTGTTATTACATAATTACGCACTGTACCCCAAAGCAAAAAATGTAATGAAGCAGAAAGCGTATACATCTCCTTCCATTTCCTTCGATGAAAAATGGGTATCATCTTCAGGACTGTTCTGTGAACTGGGCCTTGTGCAGGACAATAATATGCTTCTAAGGACAAGGTGATTATACCAGCAGTGCAGTATGTTTGATTAGCACCAACAAGCTCTTTCTAGAGGGACAATATCACACCATACAGTAACAAGATCACATCTTTTGATTTGGCTTTTCTCCCTCTGTTGATATAATCCATTATCCTGTTTGCCTTTCTTACTATACCAAGACGCGGCAGCAAAGACTTCAAGGAGTTTATAATAAGCTCCAAATCCCTTAGCTCCTGCCTTCTGCCAAAGAACCCCTTCTTCACATTGGTGCTTTTCTTTGTCCTTTCAATGTCACTTTGAACAGTTAGGTAAAGCTATACTTGCATCATAAGGAAAAAAGAAAACTAGGATGACAACTATAGGGCTTCATGTTCAATAAGAAACAAAATTAGGCAGATCAATTGAATTATTGTTTGCTTAATCCTTTCCATGCTGCTTTATCTTAGTTTCACTACTCTATTTAAATAGATTTGATGAAGCCCTGGCCAAGCAGCTCAATTAGTCAGAGCATTGTCCTGCTATACCAAGGTTGTAGGTTTGATCCCCAGTCAGGGCTTATACAAGAATCAACCAATGAACGCATAAATAAGTGGAATAACAAATCAATCTCTCTTTCTCTCTCTCTCAAAATCAATAAATAAAAGGATAGTTTTGATAAAAACATGAAGACAAGTTTCAGAGCTTGAGGTAGTAGCCAGGAGATTCATAATGAGATTTGTCTTCACAAAGGCAACAACCATAACATTACACACACACACACAGTATGATGCTGCCTATCTCAGGTCAGTAAATCACCCAGTCTGTAAAGCAGAAAATTGCACCCACTCAGAATTTTTCCAGACACTACAAATTGTCGATATAAATCACATAAATTGAATGGAATTTCTTGGATTTTAAATATCCCTTCCCAACTTCGAAAATGTGTTCACATTTGAAAGATTTCACATTTGAAAGTATTTTACATCCAGCAAATTTCACAGACAAATGCATGCCAAAAAAATATTGATGAGATCATTCATGGCATTTACTGACAGAACTGGCTCATTGATAAGAGACCAGATAACATCAGGAATTAGGACTTGTGTGAAAATAATGGCTTATGTTTTTGTGTGGACTGGCAAACCTCAAGCTCTGGCAGAATTCACATAAAGCAGTCAGTATCTTCTTTCATGCTCGCATCCTCTTCACTAGCATCTTATTTATGTTTATGCAATACACTCCTGCTTAATAATGATTCATCCCAATTTGAACTGTAAATAGAAGGCAAATTAATAATTTAGGGGGAAAAAAAAGAACCTGTGCCCTTTTCTCTTCCCTTCATTCTTAGATCAGCCGGCTCATTTATGAATTAGTACTCAAGCGGCCTGAATAGCAGAGAATGAATGTTTGACTAAACCCTCTAAGTATGAAAGCTCTTCACACCATTTGGTCTTGAACTGATCCAATAGCGAGGTGTAACCACTAGTGACAATAAAGCGCCATCTGGCAAAGTGAACTCTAGGCAAACAATGACAAGCAGAAGTGAAAAGAACTGCAATGATTTCCACAAACATGTGAAATACTACAAACTGTGGGACTTAGCAGCTTCCTCTAGAGGCAAGTAAACAAATGCAACACTTTGGTGGCGGCACTGATGTATGGGGCTCCATTTCTGGGAGCAGGCTAGGCTCCACTTGCATTTAGCTAGGGAAAAAATGTATGCAGATTGGCGAACAAAAAATATATAAGCACTACTAACCAGACGTCACTTTTCCTTCGCTCTTTACTGTCAGGGTGATGTACTGGAAGTCTTTATTTCTTTCAGCTTGGGCCTCTCAGTGCCTCATTCTCCTTCCAGCCTGTTCTCATGCCTTTCTCATCACCTGCTGAGGCCTTGATCACGGACAGAGCAGACGAGCAGCGGGGGGACAATTAGAGAGGAGTTCAGACTTTGATCATTTGACCATATGTGAATACAACAGCTGACCACATGTTTTAAAAGACAACTAACTTAAATGTATTTTAAAAAATCACAGCAAGCATAGATACTGAAATTTACATTTTAATTATCTGGCACAATGTGGTATTCAACTTTTTCAAAATATTTAATATGGAAAAATATATCTTGCCCCTTCAAAATAGGAAGGGACAGCACTTTCCCGTGTTTTCTCCCCACCCCCACATTTGCTTCCCCCTCTAAATGTGCTCCCTTTCAGCAGAACATTTGACCACTGTGGATGGTGAAGAATTCTGTGCTGAAGATTTCAAAAGGCACATTCAAACTCACCAAAAGTTGGGTATGATTCCTAGAGGTAAATTAAGCTTAAAGTAAGTACAATCATTTATCTTTAAAACATTATTTTATAGAGAAAAATATCTGTCCAGCACTTAAGCTATTTTTTAAATGAGAAGAGTATATTCAATGGTTAAGTATCTCTTCTTTAATTCTGTAAAATGACCATGACAAAATTCTAAAATATGTATTTTAAAATATGTGAAAATAAAAGAGTTTTGTTGGTAATAACATAAAACTATTTAATACTTGATTCGCTAGAAGACAGCCTCATTGCAGCTGAAGTGCACTAATGGAGGTTTACTTGTGGCTAATTCTATGAAAACATTGTCACTTCTTTGATAGTTTGAACTATCAAAGTTGGACTCTTTACAGTCTGGCTAGGTGAAATGTGGACATATGACTGTGCAGCTTAGAATTCTTTCTTGTGTTTTTATATGCAATTGATGATTTATCAGTTGCTTCTGGAGATATAAGGCCCCTCCTTATCTTCTCCACCTACTAGATAATTAACATATTCATGAAATGGTTATTTATCCTCAAATAGGAGGATAATAGAAAAATAACACTAATTGTTTTGACAGCAGTTTACTTAAGAGTTATCTAAGGGAACAAATGTTTCTTTTGTAGTGTTAGGAAGACAAGCATTTATCTATTAAGCTTATTTTTGTTCTTACGGTACACAGACCAAAGTAATCTTGGATGGGGAAAAAGGCCTAGATGAAATAGTTTAAATACAATTTCATCTCACATTTCCTAAAATATTTTGACAGTCCTTTTCTTTTTTCAGTGGTGAGGAAGATTAGTACTGCAATATACATTTTAATAGTTATATATGCTAATGTATTCATTATCTGTGCATCTTTGTATTTTTAAAATACATGTATATTTTACCCTTTGATTTTAAAAATCCCCACCTTGTTTTACTTCAGTTTGATATCATCTTAAATATAACTTGTTTATATCTATTATCAGATGAGCTTTAAGCATGGCAATTTTTATTTTTAGGGCACAATGCATTTTTGCTTTGAAAGAGTTCATATTTGATACAGCCTTTGAAACAAAAGTTCCTTAAAAGACATTGGTTTCTTAAGTACAAATGTCTTTATCAGGGTTTGTGTGTCACCCTGAGACCTTGGGCATCACATAACCTTCTCTGGGCTTATTTTCTCCTCTCTAACACAAGTTAGTTAAATTATTTGGTCTCTAAGGACTCGTCCAGCTCCAAAGAATCTCAGATTCTATAATTTCCCTACCCAAACAAAAGCTTCCATTCAATCTTCATAAGTCTTTGTTTCTTTTTTTAAGGCACTTTTCCCTGTAGTATGGAGAGATAGGTGAATGAATCTTCCTGTTTTACCTACCATTTGTCAGGCATTTTGTAGATATTATCTCCTTTAATCTTTACAACCACCCTGCAAGGTAAGCATTACTATCTTCATTTTATAGATGAGGAAACTGAGACTTACAGAAGAGATGTACCTTGCAACAAGCCTCACAAGTATTAACTTGTAGAACCAAAGCCTGTCATCAGATAGGAATTCTGTTACTACACAAGACTTCCTCACAGAAAGATAATGGGTATCAGAAGATTAAGTTTCTAAACCCAGTTTATCACTGATTAACTGCAACAAATCTGCCTCAATTTCCTTGGCCCACATGGACACTATAATTCCAGGATCCTATCACCTACCTCATTATGGATAGAGACAAAATTAGAAGAGCAATAGTAAAGGAAAGACATATCATGCATTTCATCCAAGATGACAGAGAGAAATTGTCCTTGCAGATGGCAAAAGCATGGGACCACCTTTTTTTAATACAGAATAGCATTTGGTTGAATTGGGATATTTTTAAAATTTATTCTTTAGAGAGAGGGGAAGGGAGGAAGAAACAGAGGGAGGAAAACATCAATGTGCAAGAGAAATATCAACTGGTTGTCTCTTGCATGCCCCCAAGTGGGAACCTGCAAACCAGGCATGTGCCCTGATGGGGAGTTGAACCAGCAACCTCTGGTCTGCAGGCTGGCAATCAATCCACTGAACCACACCATCCAGGGCTGACCTGGGATATTAAAAAAAAATAACTTCAACTATGGCAGCATTCTTTATTAACATTTGTTAAGATTAAAAGAATTTTCTGCAAAGTGGGAAAATTCTGAAAACCACAATTCAATAGCTTCTTTTGAACTGAAACAGAAAATCCTACAAAATAAAAAAAAGTTAAAAAATCTTCTCTGCAAACCAGCTTTATTTTAACTTTATATGTACTCAGCACTTTAAATGTGAACATAGAGAAAATCAGCCAGATTTAAACCTGACCAAGAGTCTTTGGAGACACTGACAAACATGGGGAACTTCCCAGAATGTCCATTTTAAACCAATATTTCAATGAGAAATAATTTTTTTTAAGTTTTGAGACACACAGAATCAGTCTCTGCCAGAGAGTAGAAGCACCCCAGCAAAAAGAAACTAGGAGAGGTTCAGAATTTGAGGTGCTGGGTAAGAAAATAAATGTGATTGCAGTAATTTTATAATTTCCTCTTTTGTTATTTTTGTCTTTTTGTTTGTTTTGTCTACCTTGGTAATTCACTAAAAACCCTTCCAGGTTTATTCGTAACATTTTGGAGGCCTAGACTCCCTTGGAGAATCCAATGAAGGTTATGAAACCTCTGACAACTCCACTCCCTCCTGAAGAATACACAGAGAAACAAAATATTTGCATGAAATTTCCAAGAGTCTGCTGCCCATCCAAGAACCCCAGGTTATGGTGACATAATTCAAATAGATTAAGATACTAATATACCACTTCCAACTATCAGTTTGACAATGAGTAATAAAAAGCTCAACAATTCCCAGTGTAGTTAAACAAGCAAGTTCATATACCACTGATGGGAATATATAATGGTGAGTTTTTAAAAAATGCACACACTCTTTGATCTAGCATGTTCGAGGCTGGAAAACAACATCAATGTCTATTAAAAGAAGGAGACTACTTAAATAAAGGAAGGAATGTCCATACTTCTGGTGATAATGTATTTGTATTTTACAGCAAAGGCACTGTCCCCTCTCCCCGTAGTGACTGTGGTCAGTGGCTGGGGATGAGAGATTCAGGAGCTGAAGTCTATACTAAGGGTTTAGCTGTGAGTTACCTAATGGGCTGCCACATAAGGTAATTAGCGAGACAATGAGGGCACCTGTGGGGAAGTCCTGACGGGCTGTACTATTAGGGTATTTCTACAGTGGTTCTTAATCTTTTGGGGGGTTCAAAGACTCCTTTGAAAATCTAATGAGAGCTAAGGACCTATTCTCTTGAAAATGCACATATGCACACATTTTGCATATAAGTTCAGGAGATTCTTGGGCCCCCTGAAGTGGATTCATAGACACCAGGCGAATCCTTGCTTTAAGCTTCAAACAAAGGGAAGTTCTTTTGAGGCCAGGTTTGAAGGAAAAAAACAACTATATGTAGCTGAGGGCAGAGAGTCACATAGCTCATTGCGAAAATACAAGCCACCAAACAACGATGACTCCTTTTCCTACTACCAACCAACAAATCACACTTACCCCTATTTCTTCCTGAAGCTATTACTGAGGACATGCCTCTCCTATCCAAGGCCAGCACTGCCACCCATGCTTCTGGCATCCTTCTCACCTGACTTTCCCAAGGTCTTCTGCTGAAGTCAGAATAAAATCAAGAATTTGTGTTTACTTACAAGGATAACACATGATCTGATTTAAATTTTGGTTAGAATACTTAGTTGAGCAAGTTTCTTGAAATCTCTGTACCCCTATAACTCCATTTTCCCATCTGTAAAACGGTAATAATAATTGTCCTTACTTCATAAGGTTAGTGTGACAATTAAATGACTTAATATATGTAAAATGATTAGGCAGAGCACAGAGAATTTTAGGGTAATAAAACAATTCTGCATGATATTATAATGATGGATACACATCATCATACATTTGTCAAAACTCATAGAATGCACAACACCAAAATTGAATCCTAATGTAAACTATAGACTTTGAATGTTAATAATGTGTCAAGGTAGTTTCATGGCTTATATAGCAAAAGTATCACTCTGGTCAGAGATGTTGAAAATGGGGAAGGTTGTGTCTGTATGGTGGCAGGGGTATATGGTAACTCTACCTTCCACTTAAGTTTGCTGTGAACCTAAAACTGCTCTAAAAATATAAAGTCTAATAAAAAATGCTCAGTATACTGTTTGGCACACAGGAAGTATTCAATAAATGTTAGTTATTATTTTACCATCATTATTATTTAGTTAGTTACCATCATTATTTTGTAACATGCTCAGGGACCTAGAAAATGTTTCCATGGGGGTATGTCCCAAGAACCCCAATGGGTGCCTGGAAACACACATAGTACAGAACTTTATATATACATGGTTTTCTTATACATACAGACCTATGATAAAGTTTAATTTATAAATTGGGCAATTTCACAGATAGAAAATTCATTCTGAAGGGACCATCTATCTATGCCCCCCCTTTCTCCTTTGTCCAAAACATCTTATATATCCAATGTTGCCTCACTGTCTTTGAAATTCTCATGCCTGTGTGAATTCCATGTGTGTATGTACTAAAAACTTTGATTTTTGCTGTTAATTTGTGTTAATTTGATTATTAGCCCAGCCAACAGAATTTAGAAGATCAGAGGAAATACAATTTTTAAGCCCCCACAGTTTTACCATAGATCTTAGCAAACTCAGTATACAAATATTTTTCCTTTCCTTATTAAGTTGAGAACTTTCACCTTTTCACTTAAAGGAAGCACTTTACAGCTTCTCTGTGCATATTCAAATTGCCAGCATCAATACTTTTGCAATATGGGGCTATTGTGAAGTAAAAAGGATTACTTGAACACAAGCACTGTGATAACTTGACAGTGGATCTGATATCTGAGCTAGTTACTAAGTGACTTAACAGGTGGAGCATGTATACAGTGTAGATACCCTAGACAAAGGGATGATTCACATCCAGGGTGGGACAAGCCAGACGGTGTGAGATTTTATCATGCTACTAAGACAGCATACAATTTAAAAATTATAAGTTGTTTACTTCTAGAATTTTCCATTTAATATTTTTGGACCATGGTTGACCACAGGTAACTGAAAGCTATTGTAGTTGCCACTATGGTTATTTTCTTCCCTTTTAGCCCCCTGTGCTGAGCTCCAGTCTTGATCATCCAAGAGAAGTTCCCAGTAAGCCAAACACTCTACCTTCTCCATTGTTATCTGTGGCCCCAAGGTGTCTATAAGTTGCCTCTTGCAGCACTTAGGCCTCCCAACTGTGTTATGGCCTGTCTCCACACCACACCATTGTGAGCTCCTGTGAGGCAGTGATATTCCTCACTCCTCACTGTATCCTCAGCTCCTAAATCAAAATTTGGCAGCAAAGCAGAGTCAATAAAGGTTTCATTGGATGAATAAATAAATTTTTAAAGAAAGAATAAATAACAGGCCCTGTCACTGCATGTTCTGTTCAATTAATCTGAGCACAGTGTGAGCAGTGCTGATATTTCTGGCTCAGTGAATGGTCCCACACTTCCAATTCCTATGAGCATTGCAGAGGGGGCCTTTTCCCACTAGAGATAGAATTTTATTTTGCAATTCACAGAAAACAAGAGGGCTACTTTCAGAATTTGTGTTTGTGAGCCTAGATTTTAAAGTCCCTCTACTAATCACACAATATGGGCCGGCCCTTAGATTGGGGCCTTAGAATGAGCAGCTTCTTTCTGAGCCTTCTCTTAATGAAAGCATCATTATTATGCTTCCCTTGGATTCATGAGGAGAGAAGAAACTAACTCTGCAGTGTTTTCCAAGGAAATGATCTGTATTATTTTCCACTTAAGCCTGCACTCACCACTCAAAGTCCCAAATAAAAAGATAAAGATTTCCACCTTCTATGTCTCTATCCATCTTTCTCTCCCATCTTCACATATACCATTATGTGTATAAATGCAAAGTTATGTATATATTTCATGTATATATGTATATGTTGTACACTTATATCATGGCATTAGACTCCAGACTTATTTTTTCTTCACTCTATTTCTCAGTATTGTATATTTCTGAATATTTGTATCATAGGAGAACCTCAATCAAAACAAAAGAGAATTTGGATAGAGATATAGTGCAGGAGGAGGACTTCCGCCAAGATGGCAGCGTAGGTGGTCGCACTCGCTGCCCGCACATCCAGAATGTCCATACAACTAATGCAGTAGCAAAAATTTAAACAACCAGAACAGACAGAATCGAACTGAAGGGAAGTCCGACACCCAGGAGGTAGGAGAAGACAAACATCCAGGCCGGTGAGCGGGACAGAAACGGGCGGAGGAGGCAGCGCACACGGAGGGTCTCACTCACGCCACGACTTACTTACGCCGCTACTCAGGCTGCCAGTGCCTGAACAGGGCGTGGCTCCAAACA
>PVJI01029481.1:0-15261 GCA_004026765.1 Micronycteris hirsuta
CCCTCAGGGATGGGGACAGGGACAGGGACAGAGAAGGGATGAGGAGGGTGAGCCAACCCTTCCCACTGCCTAGCCTAGCACTGCTCAGGTTTCCTGCTGCAAAAAACAAAGGCTCTGTCCGGGTTTCCCAGAGCATTGCAGAATGACTCAGTGTCTCTGTCCTCAGGAGGTGAAACACTCAAGAACTTTGAGGCCGGGGGTTAAGTGGGCAGGAAGGAGAATCCAGGAGAGGGGCAGACATCACGGGGCCCAACAGCTGCTGTCCTCGCCAGAGGGGGGCTGGCTCCACACTCGGGCTTCCGGGCAGGCTCCATTTCTGATGCATGGAGATGTCTCTCTGTCCTTGTAGGCTGCAAATAATTGCGCTGTGCCCACTCTGCGTGGGGCCCGGCCATAGTGAGGAGGGGCATCGGCAGTAGCCGGGGTCTGGATGGAGGGCTCTGGGGAAGCGGGAGCACGGAGCCAGGTCTGCCTGTCCTTTGTGAGGCCTCCCCTCCCCCCGGGGGCACATCCTCCGCCTGGGCCCGGCTCCCCGGATCACGGCCCAGGACCTCCCCTCCTCTGACCACACTTCTGCCCTTCACCGAGTCTTCAATCTCCATGCCAGTCTTTCTCTCTCCGAATCATCCTCACCGCAGTCCACAAAAGCGCTCAATGCCAACCCATGTCCAACAGCAACAGAGACCGCCACTGCGACCCCCAAGCCTTGGGTCCCCTCCTGCCCTGGGAGGCCGCTCTTCTGGGCCCCTCGCGTCCTGATCAGTCTTCTTAAGACAACCGTCAGCGTGGGTTTGCCCCGTCGCACTCCATCCTATTCACGCGTCGCTCTCACTGTCCCCACCCCAACTCTACAGAAACGCTTTTCTGAAAACACCAGGGGACGTTGCTGAGTATCATGTCCCAATGACATCACTTTTCCTCCCCCCTGATGACACCAGAGGCTGCGGACCATTACTTTCTGCTCCGAACTCCTTTCTGCTTTGAATTTGGCAACACCTCTCTCTCGGGGCCCTTCCACATCTCTCTCCATCCCTGGGATGTGGATGGTCGCCAGGGCTTCTTCCTCATTCCTCTTCTCTCACGGTCTGCCTTCCGCTCAAGCAATCTCCGGGCGCCTCGTGGCTTCATCCACCCTTTACCTACACGCCCCCGGCCCCCAAATCTCTTCTTCCTGGGCCCCACGTGGCCTTCGCATCCCTGTGTGGCTGCAGGGGAGCACGGGTGCTTTCCGTGAGCCAGGATTAAGGACTGTTAGGCCGGTTGCTTCAGAAAGGTAGGTTGATACAGGAATTAAGTGAATTGTTGCGAATGTAGGCAAAACAATAGCCTTTTGATTCAGTTTCGATAAGAAGCAGGATTAAATTAGAAACTCATGGCCATACAGTTTGATTTTGCCCAATTCCTAGTCTATTGTCGAAGAGCTTAATGACTGTCAGCTGAATCTATTGCTGATTCATTGTGCATCTGCCCTTCATTTTGAAAAGGGTGGGCGAGCAAAATATTATTTATTGAATGGCTCAGAGAATCAATGGAGGAGCTAATTAGCAGAAAGGAACTGAGATCTCCCCGCTTCCAGCTGCTCATCCGAGGGCGTTGTGTCCTTGATGCTGTTCGTGCCCAGGGCCCTGGTTCTGCTTCCTTCTCACCCGGACGGGCACTCGGCGCTTCATGCATGTGAAACTAACGCTCAGGATGAGGAAGCTTGGCGTATTTGAACCTTAAAGGTCATTGACAACAACAACAAAAATGCCTTAATATAGAGTTAATATAGAGTCTCATTTGTCTCCAATGAGGTCAAGATGATACCTTTCAGTTTATGAGCCCCGTGGGTGACCTCTAAAGATTCCAAGGTCAATGACAGCAGTGGACCCAGGTCGGAAAGGCACATCATTCTTGAAATGCACCCTTTTTAAAAAACGGAGATATCACTGTGACATTACAACATTGTATTAGTTTATAGACGTAGGACATCATGCTTTGACATTTGTATATATCGCTAAGTGGTCTCCACGATAAGTCTAGTTAAAATCCATCACCACACCGTCACGAAAAGTTTGTCTTGTGGTAAGAACTTTTAAGATCTATTCTCTTAGCCACTCTCAAATATATCACACCACCATACTGACTGTAGCCCCATGCTGTACATTAGAACTCGTGACCGACTTTGTCACTGCGGGTTTGGAGCTGCTGACCCGCTTTGTTCCCCCCGCCCCCTCCCCCCTACTTTCACTCCGCTCCTCTGTTCTGCGTGTCTATGAGTTCGCTTGTTTTTATGAACATGGGGTGCATATACTTTTTTTAAGTTGGTGTCTTTGTTTCCCTTGACTAAATACCCAGAAGTAAATTACTGGATCATATGATAGTTCTGTTTTTAATTTTGGGGGAAACTTCATACTTGTTTCTACAGTGGCTGCACTCATTTACAATCCTACCGGCGGTGTGCGAGGCCTCCCTTTTCTCTTCCTCCTTGCCACACTTATTCTTGCCTTTTTGGTAATGCCTGTCCTGACGTGTGCGAGGCGGTGTCTCAGTGTGCCTCTGATTTGCATTCCCTGATTATTAGCGGTTTTGAGGATTGTTCTGTGTATCCGTGGGCCATCTGTTTGTTGTCCTTGGAAAAATGTCTATTCATATCCTCTATTTTTAATCAGATTTTTTTTAACATTTTGGATATTAAACCCTTATCAGATGTATGATTTGCAAATGTTTTATTTGGTCGGTTGCCTTTTCATTGTGTTGATGGTTTCCTTTGCTGTGCAGAAGCTTTTTGGTTTGATGTCATTTCACTTGTTTGTTTTTGCTTTTGATTTTGGTACCAAATCCAAAAAATCCTCCAGGACCAATGTCAGCAGGCATGCCGTCTATTTTCTTCTAGGGGTTTTATGGTTTTAGGTCTTAAGTTCAAGTATTTCATCCATTTTGAGTTTAAAAATCACCACATTCTGCATTTTTTTTATGGTGAATGTTTTATTTAATTCTTTTGCATGTGGCTGTCCAGTTTTTCCAGCACCATTTATCAACAAGACTATCCTTCTCCCTGTTGTATATTCTTGACTGCTTTCTTGTGAATTAATGACCCTCTATGCATGAGCTTATGTCTGGACTGTCTCCACTCTTCCTTTGATCTTTGCATATGTTTATGCCTGCGCCATACTGATGTGAGTACTATCACTTTGTAATATAGTTAGTTGCAAACCAGGGTGCATGATGCCTCCACCTTTTTACATGTTCCTTCCTCAAGATTGCTTTGGCTTTTGGGGTCTTTTGGGGTCCCAAACAGGTTTTAGAATTGTTTATTCTGTTTGTGTGATATGCCATTGGACTTTCGATAGGGATTGCATTGGATCCGTAGACCGCTTTGGGTAGTAATGGGCATTTTAACAATAGTAAGTCTTTTAGTTCATGAGCATGGGATATCTTTTCATTTACAGTAGTTGTGTCTTTCATTTTTTTCATCAATATTTCATAGTTTTCAGTGTACAGGTTACTCACCTCCCGAATTAAATTTATTCATATGTATTTTATTTTTATGCAATTGTAAATGAGATTGTTTTCTCAATTTCTCTTTCTGACAGTTCGTTATTATGTAGAAATGCAACGAATTTTATGTGTTCATTTTGTCTTCAGCGCCTTTACTGAATTTGTTTATTAGTTTATCTGGTATTTTTGGTGGTTTATTTTTAGAGTTTCCTATACATACTATCATGTCATCTGCAAATAGGGGACAGTTTTATTCCTTCCTTTCCAG
Source organism: Micronycteris hirsuta (assembly GCA_004026765.1). Classification (NCBI taxonomy): domain Eukaryota; kingdom Metazoa; phylum Chordata; class Mammalia; order Chiroptera; family Phyllostomidae; genus Micronycteris; species Micronycteris hirsuta. Next base: position 3,749 of record PVJI01029481.1, read on the forward strand.
TTTGGGTGCCTTTTAGTTCTTGCCCCTACCTCGTGGCTCTGGCTGGAACTTTCAGTGCCGACCCGAATGGCAGTGATGAGGAGGAGCACCCTTGTGCCGTCCCTGGTCCTAGAGGGACAGCCTGCAGCTTTCTTCATTGAGTACAGTGTTAGTTGGAACCTGGTTTTAAAACTTCCTTTATGTCTAACTGTGGTAAATTACACAAAATCTGTTCTCTCAACCATTTTAAGTGTGAAGTTTAGTGGAATTAAGTCCATTCACATCTTGTGGGTCCGTCACCGCCACCTGTCCCCAGCACTGTCTTCACCTTGCAGAACGGAAACTCTGTCCCCATTGAACAGCAGTCTCCCATTGTCCCCTCGCCCGCAGCTCCTGGCGACCACCTCTCTACTTCCTCTCTGTGTCTATAAATCAGACTGTGCTGTGTACCTCCTGCAAGCGGAAGCATGCGGTATTTGTCTTTTTATAAAAGGCTTATTTCACGTAGCACAGTGCCCTCAAGGTCCGTCCGTGTTGTAGCCTGTGCCTGAGTTTTCTTCCTTTCTGCGGCTGGATGATACTCCACGCCACGTGGATCCCGTGCCCCCAGGGTTTCACTGATGAGCTTCAGGTTGGAACATGGTTTGACGTCTCCGTGTTCCCATTGCTTAAAGGAGTTTCACGATAGATGAACAAGCAGGTTTAAAAGTAGATTTCAAAACAAAACAAAACAAAACACGCCCTTCTTCATGGCCTTTACATTCGCTGAGTTTATTTTCACTACTCTCTCCCTCGGGGTCCTGAGTTTATTTTCAAATCTTCTCTCTTAATGCACTAAGGGCACAAGGCAAGAGATGGATGCTGGACTGAGGTCTTGGGTGGGAAGCGGGACAGCAGGCCCAGAGTCTGCGGCCGTGACGTCGGTGGGAGCAGACCAAGTTACCTGAGAGGGAAACAGGGAGACGGACTCAAAGCACCAGGCCACTGGGTTCCGACATCTCACCCACCCACAGGGGTGACTCAGGGAGTTCTGGCCAGGTCTTCCCTGTCCGTGAAGAGTGCCAGAGACTGTGCTGGGCTTTTACATTTTTCCCAGCTTGTGGCAGGCAGGTGGGAAGGACAACTCCAACCACACCTTGCCTGGGGAAGCCTTCTCCAAGGGCTGGGGCCGAACCACGCCTCCAGTGCGCTGCTGTTTGGAGAAAACGTGTTGCCTCTGAACATCTACCTTACAGTGTCTTTGTCCTTACGATGCTGCTCATCTACAGAGGGGTAGCTGTAGAAATGCTGGATGCATCAGGAAGCTTCGGAATGAGAAAAATGGAGATTCCGTAAGCCTATTTCGAAATAAATTTATGTTGAAAGAGCCGAAGCCGCTGTTCCCCAGCTCCTGGCACGGTCACTCAACTTCAGTCTTCATTCAGCCTCTCTCTCTGCCCCTCTCTCCCTTTCGCCTTCTCCCTCTCCCTCAGCAGTGTCACGTATGTGTCACAAGAGGTAAATGACTTTTACCTCTTTTGCCCTTGTCCATTGAGAACATGGCTCAACTCTGCCGGCTCTCTGGAAAGCTCTCAGGTCTGAGCCCGAAGTCCCAGCGGGTAGCCGGATGACCATCCCCCACCCTGACCTCTGCGCACAGGTGCTAACAAAGCAGGAGGTGCCCCCGGGGCCAGAAAGCCAGCTCGGTGGCAGGCAGAGCCCTGAGGGTCGCAGCAGGAATGTGAATGGGTATTATCTTTTCTCTAAAAGAAGGATTGTAAAGGTTATCAATTTCCCTTTCAAACAGAAAGCAGAAATACCATTGACTCCAGTCGTGGAAAGAAAGTTGACTAACAGTTTAAAGTCGGTCAGGAGGGTTGAGAGGGGAAGCTATTCTGTGCACACCGAAAGGCCACAGTCTGAACTCAGCCAGAAAAACGAGGTTCTCGGTTCAGATTCCACCCGCTTCCCGGGGCTAGTGAACTTGAGCAAAGCATTTGCCCTCTCGCTGGACTTCAGCGGAGAGAGGCTTCGTTTGGTCCCAGGGAAACCTGGCTTTACTGAGGTGCTATCCCTCCTGTGGAACCTGGTGGCCTTACCTCCAGGGGGAGAGTATAAAGCCCCTCACTTGGGGAGGCTCTGTGGAGAAAGCTCTTAGCTCCCCGAAGGCGGGTGAATGCACGCATCCCCAGATGGAGCGGAGGAGGAGGAGGGGAGGAGGATGATAAATAAGTGGCACTTGTTGAACATCAGAGTGTCCCTCTAATGCTTTCGTTGGGTGGGGCTCTGGCCATTTTCCTTTTGAAAGGAAACTCCTAACAAAACCCAGCTCCATCCACGCATGGCTCTAGGCTTTGGCTTGTCCAAGCTGAACAAAACCCCATCTGCTCTGATTTCCCTGAGAGCGTCTTCATTTACCCAACACGGACTGTTCTGTTTTCTCCCAGCGTGTGCCCTTCGCCCGCATTTCGAGGCAGAAGAGCTGTTACCCCAGACGAGAGCTCCTTTCCAGTTCACGTGCCACTTGGAATGTTCAAGAGTGTGCTTGCATTTTAACCTTTCGATGCACCTCTGGAATGGCACATCCGCCTTACAAAATAAGATGTCAGCTTCTCGCGGAAAGGACTGGGCGCTGGTTTTTCAGGCTGAAAACCACCGCTTGCCCTTTTAGGCGCCTCATTTGGGTTGAGGACGTTGTAAAACACCGTGGGATGGAAAGGCGGGTCACCGCTGCCCGTGGGACGTCCATTCTGCAGGGACCTGTGTTCTGAGTGAGGCACACACCTAGGGGGTGACACGTTTTCATTGCATTTAAGCACTGCTCTCGATCCGAAAGGCATTGCTGGTGGCTCTATTTTTTTTTTAAAAGAAGTTTCAGTATCACCTAAGTAAATAAAGGCGTTTTAAGAATTGATGCATTAGAAATAATTGCCTTCTAGGTGCTCACACAGCTTGATGGATTCATCCTGATCCTTCATCCCCATTGCTAGCAGAAGTAATCCCTCCATGTCTTTTCATCATTGTTCTCCGCCATGGAGCCTCCTCTCGTCCAAATGGAGCCTCTCGCTGCTCCCAAACCCTCGGGCTCCCCACCTCAACCGCCAAGCCTTTCTCTTCTCTGAAGATCCCATTCAGAAGTCGCCTCCGGTCTAAACTGTGCCCGGATGCCCTGACGTGGGGTGCTTGCCCCCTCCCTCCTCAGACGCCCTCCAGTACTTTCTTTCTGACTCCACGGAGGAGCCCCACACTCTGATGCACTTGGCTCTTGCCTTGGACCGTGAGCTCAGTGATAGCTGTCGGGGCTGGAGGGTGCGTTATTTCTCTTTGATCATCCGTACCTAAGAGTGCCCAGGGTCTATCTGGTGCTCATTAGAACTCTGATTGAAAAAATGAGTGACAGTTAGGAAATGCCACAGCTGGTATAGAGTGGGAGGAGCCAGGGGATGACTAAAATAAAAGATGGGGCATCAAGGGGGTCCCTCCCTTTGATAGGACAGTAGATCAAGGCCTGGGAAGGGGAATCTGCTTGCCCGGGGGCACGTGGCATCCAGGGATGGATCTCTCACTCTGCGGCGCAGCGTGTCTTCTCGCTCCCACAGGGCGGGTTTCCTGGGACAGCATGGCCTCTGAGGCGTCGTCTGTAGAAATGAGGGGCAAGAGGCGGCCGCTGCCAAGGGACACACCAAAAATAAATAAAAAGTAAAGCAGGCTTGAGGTTGCCTCACTCTATGCCTCCAGCTCCCTCCGCAGCCACGTTCTGCAGCGTGTGTGCTTGGCTGGGGCTGGGAAGAGGGGTCAACCTGTGGTAATGACCCCGCTGGGGCTGACTGGTTGCCTTCCCAACCCCCAGCCCTCCTCCCTGTGGCTCTCAAGTCCTGCTCTGCACTCACAGTCTCGGGCCTCAGAGGGACTACACCGTGACTCAAGTCGTGCTGGAGGCTCTGCCCCCCTGCTAAGGGAAGGCATGGTCATAGGCCACAGGTCTGGCCAGGGACACAGGAGGCCCAGTCTCCCAGCAGAATTCCCTCACTGTAAAAAGAGACCTATGTAGAAGCGCCAAGTTTAGGAAATAAAAGTACAGGATACCCAGCCAGATTTGCATTTCAGGTAGATGACATATTTTTCACCTCAGGATGTTCCGGCCAATACTTGAGTGCCCCATGCAACATTTGTGAGGTGTCTTCCTCTAGAAACATCCAAGCTCTTGAGCGTGTTGCCTGTGCCATGTGTGGTCTGGGAGCAGAGAGACAGCCTGTTTAACCTCCCTGGGGCTCAGACACTTTGGATAATGACAGGTTATGTTCATTAGACACATCCGCTTCAGCCTTATTCTGTCCTGAAAATATTCTGTATGATCCTGAAAGGCTGGTAGGTCTCAAGAGCCAATCAGGATTTTTTCTTTTTTGCTTGGTTGTTTTCCCTCCACTGCACCTAAGAGCATTCTCTTTACCCAGCCTCCAGTGAAGTCAGCCGTGTTGACAGGAATCACAGGTTTTCTGTGTTACTGGGAGGTGGGGCTATGAGGAAGGAACTTTGAAGCTGTGTGCAAATGGGTAGAACACCCAGGACAGCAAGCTGAAGCGTGGTGAGCGGTCAGTCCCTCACTCACTGGCTGGCCTGGAAGATTCCCGGCAGCTCAAGGTCCCCAGCTGGACAATCATCACTGAACTCATAGGATCATGATGAGAATTTTAAAAGGGTGAAACATGCAAAAGGGCACAACTACTTAGAAGATAGTTTGACATTTTCTTTAAAAAATACAACACAATCTAGCAATTGTACTCCTTGGCATTTATCCAAAGGAGTTGAAAACTTATAGCCACACAAAACCCTGCACTCAGATGTTTATGGAAGCTTTCTTTGTAATTGCCAAAACTTAGAAGCAACCGGGATGTCCTTCAGTAGATAAATGAATAAATAAACTAGTACCTCCAAACAATGGAACATTATTCAGCGCTAAAAAGAAATGAGCTATGAAGCCATGAAAAGGCATGGAGAAATCTTAAATGCACGTTATTAAATGAAAGGAGCCAGTCTGAATAGGCTACATCCTGTGTGATTCCAATTACATGACATTCTGGAAGAGACAAAACCGTGGGACAGTGAAGATTGGTGGCTGCCGGGGGTGGGGGAGGGGGAGTATGAATATGCAGAGCACAGAAGATTTTGGGGGCAGTGAAAATATTCTGCGTGATTCTAGAAAGATGGATACATGTCATTATAAATTTTTTCAAAGCCATAGAATGTGCAACACTAAGACTGAATAGTCCTAACGTAAACTGTGGACTTCGGGTGATTCTGGTGTTTCAGCGTAGGGTCATCCGTTTTAACAGATGCTCAACTCTGGTGGGGAGCGTTGATAATGAGGGAAGTGAGGCACGTGTGGGGCCAGGGAATATCTCTGTCCCTGCCTTTTCATTTTGTCTAAAATTTCAACGAAGCTAAACCTGTTCGGAAAACTGAAGTCTGTTGTAAAAGGAGAGGGGAAACATGGAGTGATGAGAACGGTGATAGGGCCGAGTGACTGTTTCCTGAACGGTAGCTCGCTCCCCACCTGTTCGTCGGGGCGGTGGCCCGGCTTTGCTCTGGCAGACCCCTCCTCTTGACCACTCTCGCCGTGCTGACCTCTCCAGGCCTCCACCAGGCTAATGGGAATCATGTTTTGGAGAAAGATGAACTGACTTTGAGCCAGGAAGCCTGGATTTCTCCCCAGCTTCCCACTGCTTACTATATACTACAGACTGGGAAAACAGATGAAATCCAGGGGACACAGTGACTTCAATGGAGTGATGATGATGAGGACGATGGCGGTAACCAACAGTGGCGTAGTTTTCGTCGGTTCTCAGGGTTCTCGGAGAGGACTCTCTACTTGATGATGAGACATGAAGCTATTTACCTCCTTTAGCCCATAAACCGGTTTGGAGCACCAGCATTGCTCTGGGTACAAGGCATGCGGGTGTAAATAGGACTCAGCGTATGACTCAGGGTCCAGGAGGGCAGATGGCTGGTGCACTCGCAATGGCCACGCCCTACATTAAGAGCGATTACGTACAATAAAGTGAGGTGTAGCGGCGTAGACTCAAATAATGGGAGCGGGGCTAGGTGGGAGGAGCTCACTGGGGGTCTCCTGGGCCTGGCTCCCTACAGGTGGTCAGAACATTGTAGAAGGGAGATGAGCAAACGAGGAGAGGAAAAAGAAGGGGAAAGAGTTATCTTTAGGGTTCTACTAGGCCCTTTAGAATCTTTGATATTACTGTAGTGATCTGACCAGGCTGCTGATTCATTGGTAATATTTTTAAGTCAAATATAACTGCTCTGGGTCAGCAGTGGGGGCCTATATGTAAGTTACTGAGTCCTTGGGCCACTTCTAACAGATCAAATCCCAAATTGGCAGATTTCAAGAGCTTTCTAATAAAGTTTATGGAAGAATTTGAGAAATAGAATAAATTTTGGAAACCTATTTTCATTCAACCCAGAGTCAAAAATTAAGTTTAAAAATTCAGCATATTTTGATTCAATCTAAAAAGCTCATCAATACAAAATAGAGGAGTGTTAACCACATAAACCACACCAATCAGATTTAAACTCAGGAGCTATCACATGAAATTAAAGTGAAAAGAAACAGAGGACATATTTCTGTAGACCTGTCTGTATCGCTTGTCTTCGGTGAGAAGGGAGTGTATCAGCCGAGGTGTCTGAACCACCTGGAGAGACTGTGCAGAAAGCTTTACCCAAGAATCTCAAAGGCGGTTGGAACAGCTGTGCTACCCTGCAGACTTTCCTAGGCAAGGAAATTGGGGCACTTTCAGGGACCACGTTCAAAGGAGTAAGGACAAATGACAAGACCAGCTCCCAGTTCCTGCCTTTAACGAATTAGGTAATTGCCTTTCTCCAAGAGACTCTTTCTGCTTAAAATTACACATACTTTCTAGGATAATGTAAGTATTGTGGAATTTTTCATCAAGAACAAACCATCCCAAATCTTAATGGCTAAAAAAAATTTAAAAAAAAATCAACACATACCCATACCGTTAGCTTTCTTGTTGGCTGGTGACTGGTTGATCTAGGATGGCCTCACTGGATTGTTTCGCATGTGACAATGTCAACTGGGGGGCTTTGTTTTTCTTGTAAGGTCTCCCTCATCCTTCAGGTGACTAGGGTGGGCTTGCTAACAGAGTGATAAGCAGATCTGGGTGAGACTGGGATGTTGGTGTAAAACCAGGAGCTTGACTTGGAGCATTTTAAGATTGCAGTGCCTACGAGACCTCTAAGTAGAAATACAGAGCAGGCAGTTGGATATAGGAGTCCACAGTTCAGGGGCAGGATCTGGGCCAAGGAGAGGTACTTTGTGGAAGTCATCTGCAGTGACTTCAATGGATAGCATTTAAAGCCGTGAGACTAGGTGAACGCAACACGGGGGTGTGAACAGAAAAGAAGTGTAAGGAATGAGACCTGTGGCTCGCTAGTGTTTACATGCTGGGGAGGTGAGAAAAAACAGGTGAAGAGACTGAGAAAGAAGCCAGAGACCTAGGAGAAAAACCAAGAGAGTGCTGGAAGAAGGAGGGAGTCTTATGTCACCAACAGATCAAATTAGAGGATCGGGAGTGGCCACTGGGGTCACTCATTTGGCAATGAGGTCTTTGGTGACTTTGACAAGAGGGGTGACGAAAGCCTCATCAGAGTGGTTTCAGGAGAGAACAGGGCGAAAGGAGTTGAAACAGCTTTTCTCTAATGTTTTACTTTAAAATTTTTCAAATATGCAGAAAGGGTGAAAGATGTGTACATTGGATACCCCCCACCAAGGTTCTATAGTGAACTTTTCACAGATTTGCCTTCTCATGTCTCTCTGCCTATCCAATCCTGTATCCATTTAGCAATCCATCTTTTCCATGTTAAAGGAGTAGAGAAATGGGGTGGAATTGGAGTGCGGCGGGGGTGAAGGAAGTGCCCTCTCCTCTCTGTCTGTCTGTCTGTCTGTCTGTCTGTCTGTCTCTCTATCTGCATGTGTACGTGTGAATGATGTTCTGCAAGGCAGCCTGTGTTTGTGTGCTGATGAGGGTGATCAGCAAAGGCATAACTGATGATGCTGGAGGAGTTAATATTTGGAATGATGCCTTTGAAAAGGGAGTGTGGGCTTTGGCACGTCAGTGGAGAAATCGGCCTTGGGGAGGTTTGCCTGAGAGAGGGGAGAGAATGCAGACGGTCAGACGCAGGAGAATGTGCGTTAAGGGTGTTGAATGTGCTGTGAAGGGAGAGCACGAAGTCCAGCTCCTCAGGTGCACACTCTGGATGCGCCTTTCCAACCCCACAACGCGGGGAGAGGCGCACAGCCAACCTCCCCAGTCTTCCGGGACCTCAGCAGCACACGAGCGTGATTAGGACGACCATACACACACTACGGGGAGCTGTGGAAATCACACGCTGGGGATGTAGGTTTTGCTGGTATTTTTATTATCCATACTTAGAAGAATGGCCTTGCAGGCTGCTGCAGCTCTGTCCCCCACTGTGGGCAATACCTTCTCTCTGGAGACTTTCAAATCCTGGATGAATGACCTGGGACTTCGTAGACTTTGTCTGTCCCCATTAAGGTCCCTTAATGTTTGGCTGATAGACCAACATTGCACTGGAGGACCAGGAGCTTAGGGGTGTCCCAGAGAACGTGAGTTCACTCCACCTTGGGCTGGCGCCTGGCCCCTGCCACCAAGGGCGATGGTGTTGGTCAGTGACAGTTTTTCATTACCTCTGCCTGCCCTGTTCCTCGTCTCGGTCAGCAGAGCAGAGTTTATGGCCTGCAATCCATTGCTGTCTGTGTTTCGCTCCTGTGTATTCTGGCCAGTGTGGCATTTTTATACCGAAGTTCCTTTGTTCTTTCTGCAGCCTTCCACGCCTCCTTGCTTAAGCTGGGAGTTATTTATGTCTGCAAAGAAGACAGGTGGGTGACCTGTCACAAGTAACCATGCGCAGCAAAAGAAAAAAAAGTCACACTGAAAAAGTACAGCAGATATATTTAACACTGCTTAATTAGCGGTAGCTATCTTGAATTCATTTTCCATTCATCACGGTGAGGTTTTGAATTACAACCCAAACACCCCACATTGGTACTCACTGTGATGGAGAAGCCGCAGGGCTTGGAATCGGGCAGTTGGGTTGAAATCTGGATTCTTTTGCCTTGGCCAAGATACCGGGCCGTTGAGCCCCAGTTTCGTCATCTGTAGTCTTAGGATAATAGTAGTTTTCTCCTAAGGGTGCTGGAAGGGTTGAGAGAGGTCATGCATGTGGAAAACCCTAATACAGTGCCTGAAAAATAGAATACATTTCATTAGATATTAGCATAATGGATTAACGAGCGCACCGCCAGCAATAATGAAAATAATTAAACAATTATAGTCGATATGGGGTATTTTTTTGTGCACCAGACTTGGTGTTCTGTCATCGTCATGGGCTGAATTAACCTAACAGATGAAAAGGTTGTCAGATTCTGCTTTCTTCTCTGAAAATTAACTCTTCTCAAGAATTTATATATATACGATTAACACCCAACCTTAGATCTGCAGCCTCTATTTCAGTGCAATCTACCATACATTTTATTCTATTTAACTTTAAAATGGTTCATTGATTCTCTAACATAGTTGACAGATAAAGTCCAAGACAACTAGTTAATTTTTAGTTTTGGATTTACAAAATAAAATATTTCAGTATAAGTATGTCCCATGTAAAATTTGAGAAATACTTATACTTAAAAAATTATTGTTTATCTGAAATTAAAGTTTAACTGGCAATCCTGTATTTTAATTTGCTAAGTCTGGCAACCCTAGACCCTAGGAAAAATGGTGTCTAATGTATGTATGTGTTCCAAAGGCATCAAAATCTTGATCGTAGAGTTTGAGGTGTGCGGGTGTGACTCTAGCTTATGGTGGCCTCCGGAGAGAGGGTTTCCCTGACGCTGATGTCTCGCAGGGGGTTGGCCGTCACCTTCTCGCCCACCTACCCTTCTCCCCCATCTGAGTCCCTCTCCTTCACAATAACCATTCCCATTCTTCTTTAGCCCTCTACTAGGTAATAATATTCTTAGTTATTATTTATCCCATTAGATGGTCCAAAATGATTTCTGTTTCATTCATCCCTGCATTGCTCTGCCTAGCAGAGGGTCTGGCACATACCCTCAATGCAATTCTATTGACTAGTGAAGAGCTAGCAATGGTACAGGTTATAATAAAGAATGGCAGGCTTTACAGACAGGAGGCTGAGTTTCATTGACCACCTACTATGTGACAGACTCTGCTAGACAGAGGGATACTGGGATGAATAAGACTGATACAGTACCTGACCATCAAATGGGAAAAACAGCAACAGAGAATACCTTACTACTTGGTTGAGGGCTAAGGATAAAGACAGGGGTTTTAGGTTTTTATTACTCTGTGCCTCAATTAGCGCATCTGGTGAGGAAATAACTGCACCTAACCCAAAGGATGATCTTGAGAAAGTGTATGTCCACATCTATGTCTGTGTCTCTCTCTGTCTCTGTCGCCATTGACCCTTGAACAACATGGCATTGAACCTTGCGGGTCCATTTTTATGGGGATCTTTTTCAGTATTTACCTGCACTGTTTTTGACTGTAGCTGAGAGTCCTTGGGAGCGGAGGGCTGACCACATGCAGGGTCTATGCCATTTAAATGGGGGACTTGAGCATCTTTGGATTCTGGTATCTGTGGGGGGTCCTGGAGCCAATCCCCACAGATATTGAGGAACAACTTAAGTTTTTGGGGAGTCAGAAATTACATGCAGATTTTTGACTGTGTGGGAATGGGTGGCCCTAATATCCGCATTGTTAGCAGGTCAATTGTGTATCTATGTGTGTGTGTGGGTGTGCGCACGCATAAGAGTGAAGCCAACTGATAAACATGAGATTCTCTAAATTAATACCAGCTCCTTTCCCTTCCTTTTATGTTAGGAAACTATGGCTGTCTGCACTGATTTCACTTTCTTCTCTTTTGTCAAGAGAGGGGTAAGACCTTGACCAGAACCATTAACACATTTTTTTTTTCAAAGTAAACTTTGCAGAATGCATATCCTTGATAGAGGGACTCAATCAGAGACTTGGGCAAGTATTGAGATGCCCACCTTGCTGAGGGCCCTTGAGGATAGGGTGCTAATGGTCTGGCATAATCTCTCCACCTCACCTGGGGAGCCCCCGGAGTTCCGGATGGTTTAGGGGCACCGTGGTGATGAGATCTTGCAGATGGCTCTTGTCTTTCCTGGGACATGTGATGTGCAAGTCTGGACTCAATGAAAACCCTGCAGTTGAAGGTCAAGACCCAGGGAGTTTGTACCCACACTAGACTCCCTGCTCCTCGGGAGGGTGATTTTGACACTCTGAAGGATGGCTAGGGAGTTAGTGACAACATCTCCTAACACATTGCTTTTGTCATTTGGAGCTCATTGCATTTTCAAGGGAGTTCTAAGCCGTTCATCAGTGACATGTCTTCATTGTGAGACTAGGTATGAAATGCAAACCCCAGGGTAACATAACAGTTTAGTGGAGAAGGTACATTCC
>PVJI01029482.1:0-15248 GCA_004026765.1 Micronycteris hirsuta
CGCAGGTCCTTCCCACCCCCTCCAGCCGCCTACCTGTACGCCACACGCTCTCTGCGCGGTGAGAACCTCGCCCCCACACCTGTCCTCAGTGGCTGACTCACCGGCTTGATGCCACCCTACCAAACCACGGTCTCAGAATTTTAAGCCACATCCCCATGGGACACGGCTTCGTCAGCCAGAGTGCAGGGCTTCTGTGTAGGTGTAGGCTTTGTTTTTAGTCTCACAGACTCTACTCATTTACAAAATTAGTTTAGGACAGGAGGTTTCGTTTCTTATGTCTGCCATATAATTAGAATGTTTTTGCATGTTCTGCCGCCAATACAGGGAGGTAAGTCCATGACTGGATGGACTTAATAGAATATAGAAGACAGAGGAAAGTGCCAATGGACTCAAAGGCAGGGTATCCAGACTGAAGAAGAAAGAAAGAAAACAGCCCTGGCCAGGTGGCTCAGTTGGTGGGAGCATCATCCCCTACACCAAAAGGTTGCGGGTTTGATCCCTGGTCAGGGCATGTACCCGGGCTTTGGGTTCAATTCCCGGATGAGGCGCATATGGGAGGCAATTTACTGATGTTTCTCTCTCTCCCCCCCTGCCTCTAAAATCGATGAACATATCCTCAGGTAAGGATTAAAAAATAACAAAGAAAAACAAAAATGTGCAAAGACTTAGACACTTGTGATATTCCAACATTTGTGTAAGTGGAATCTAAGAAAAAAAAGCAGAGAGGTAGAATGAAATAAAGAGAAGGAAATAATTGAAGAAATAATGTCTAAATAGCCAACCTGGACAGAAGAAAAAAAAAATCAATACCTAGGATGCACAGGAAACTCCAAGCATGATGAACAGGAAGTAGGTCTTGTCTGGATACAACAGAAGCAAACTGGTAAAAGCCACAGGTAAAGGAAAATCTTGAACACAGTAAGAAATAAGAGTCATACTGTGTACAGGGAACAGTGATGTCGCGGAATGCTGATTTCACCCCAGAACTATGGAGGCAAGCGGACAGTGGAACAGCTTTCAAGTGCTGGGTGACAACTGTCCAGCAAGAATTCTACGTGAGATAAAACATCTTTCAAAAATCAGTGCAAAGACATTTTCGGATAAAGGAAGCAAAGAATTCATTGGTAACAGACGTGCACTACAAGCTAGGACAACGGGAATTCTTTAGGCTCAAGAAAAATGATCTCATACAAAAATTTGGACGACCTTCAGAAATGTTTATATATGTGTAAACAAAAACAGTTTAGATTTTTCTTGTCAGCATATTTAAATAAACAAAAACACTTGATGTTTATATTTTTCTTGTTCATGTCTTTATAAAACACATGACTATTTTGAGCAACAGTTACCCTTTCCCACGTATAATATATGGAAATAAAATGCATGTAACAACTACAGCATAAGGTATGGGGAGAGAGAGGTAAACAGACTTACACTTTTGAGATTTCTACATTTATACGAAGTAGTACAACTTTAGTTATAAAGATATTGTGAACACGGAAGGGTGCCTATTTTAATTCCTAAAGCAAGCATTAAAATGTACTGAAAATACCATCCATAAAACCACCGAAAATAAACTTGTATTCTAATACTATTAAAATAATGCCTCAAAATGTAGGAACAGAGAAGCAGAGGAATAGAAATTAGGAGTAACAGCAAAAATTAATGAGCCCTGGCTGGTGTAGCTCAGTGGATTGAGCGTGGGCTGGGAACCAGAGGGTCCTGGTTCGATTCCCAGTCGGGGCACATGCCTGGGTTGCAGGCCGGGTCCCCAGTGAGGGCCATGTGAGAGGCAACCATACATTGCTGTTTCTCTCCCTCTCATTTTCCCTCCCTTCCCCTCTCTCTAAAAATAAATAAATAAAATCTTTAAAAAAAATTAATGGAAGTATAGACCTAAACTCAATCCTATCAAAGATGTCCCGAGGCATCATTTCTCGGAGAAGAAAAGCCGCACCACAGGAAGATCCACGATGCACTCGCTGGGGAGACTGTGGAAAAATGCTCACCGGAGCACGTGGCGCTGAGGATGCTGGGTAACGAGAGGTCCAGCATATTGCCGGTGGGGACCCAAGGGGTGTGGTCGCCCTCGAAAATAATTCGTCAGCGTCTTATAGCCTACTCCTCAGACTCTACCCCAGCGATGTTCAACCTTGTTCACCTCGGGGCACACACAAACTAGTTACTCAAATTCTGTAGCCACCAAGAAATAGATTTTTTGCTGATCTGACAAAAAAAATAGGTAGAATTTTGATTCATTCACACCGAATGGCTATTGTGACTGTTGTTATTTTTTACTTGACAATCTAAGGGAAAAGAGGTCAGTGTCCGTGACTAGCGAGGTATTGTGTGTTTTAGAAATTCTTGCGGCACACCGGTTGAAAAATCGCTGCTCTGCCCAAAGAAATGAAAATGTCTGTCCACGTAAAGATTTGCATGCAGTGCTCAGAGCGGCGTTGTTCCTACCAGCCGAAAACTGGAACCGACCCAAAGGTGCATTGAGCGGATAACAAATCGTTGCATGTCTGTGCTATAAAATATAAATTAGATCAAAGGTGAACTGTTGACATACAAAACAATGAGGATGTATCTTAGAAGCACAGCATGACATGAAGTAAAAGTTGTCAAATACAAATAACTACGTTCTGAATCCTTCTGAGACGGGATAGTGAGGAGCTAGGAAAATTCTTTGGCAAGTGGAACAGGGAAACGGAGGCAGGTAGTTGAACGCCCTGGCCGAGCAGTTTACAGCAGATTCAGAGGGTCACCTCCCGGAGATGACATCCAGCTGAAGTTGTACTTCAGCTCCGGGCCCAGAAAAGCAGCAAAACCGGGTCTGGATACTTTTTGACCACTGCTTCCTGGTCAAGTCCCCTCCCCTGACTCTGGCGCTTTGCCCTGTTCTTAGAGGAACCCTCGTGACTAGGTCGGGCAAACACACCCCAGAGTGGTCCCCCACCTTCCGATCCGGAGTTGCCCACATCTGCACACTCCCTTTCGTTACGTAAGGTAAACTTCACGGGTGCTGGGGGCTTGGACGTGGGCATCTTGAAGGCGGGGGCACTGTTCTGCTGACCCCAAAGGAAGATATAAAAAGGCTAAATAAAATGCTTCTATCAAAAGTAACCACTTAGAACAACGAGTCACTGGAACAAATGATATTATGCGAGGAACGCGAGTTGGCCCCACCGCGGAAATTCCATCGGAAAGCAGAAGAGACAGGCTTGTCGGAGCCTTCCGGGCAAACCTTTCTTCATGCGTCGCGAATATTAATATGAAGTGACAGCAAAATACTTTAATCCTTAGGAGGTATGATTGTAAGTGTGTAAGCGTGTTCGTGTTTGGTCGATTTCCAAATGATTAGCTACTACCAAATTACTCTCCGAAGTGATCTGCCAATGCTAAATGCCTTCAGGAGGACATAGGGGTTCCTGTATGGGCACAGCCTCCCCAATATTTGGTATTTGCAGATTTTTTAAGATCAGTCATCTGATGAAAGCAAATATTATTTCACTGTTTACCTTTGGATATTTCTGTGTAGGGATGGATTTCTCTTCTCTCCCCCTTCGCTTCTCCTCCTCCTCCTCCTTTTGCTTATTCTCTTTCTTCCTCTCCTCTTCCTTCCCCTTCTCTTTTGGTAAATCGCTAATTGCTGATTAAAGCTGTCTTTCCCCAAGTCCCCTGTCCGTAACCTTGTCTTATTTTTCTATTCATCGTCCCTTCATTTCCCCAGGTGACTGGTAGGAGTTCTTTATGTTTTGTGAATGATATTTTTTATTATGTAAGTTGTAGGTGCATTTTCTAGAAAAGCAGTCATACACGCACATGGGTGACATCGTTCATGGCTACATTATCTTAATACTAAAAATGAGAAGTTCGAAACTACCTAATTGAGCCATGGCTGGTGTGTCGTCCCATAGTCCGAGAGGTCGCGAGTTCAGTTCCTGGTCAGGGCACATACCCAGGTTGTGGGTTTAATCTGCGGTCGGGGCGCGTCTGAGAAGGCAACCAATGGATGTGTTTCTCTCTCACACTGTTGATGTTTCTCTCACTGTTCCTGTCTCTCTCTCTCCCTTCCCTTCTCTCCAAAAAGCAATGAAAAATGTCCTCAGGTAAGGGGGGTAAAAAGAAACTACCTAATTCACTGTGCACACACAACGGGACCCTGCAGAGCACCGAATCCATGAAGGAGACCCACACGTGTGAACACGGCTCTCTAAACTTACAGGTGAGTGTGACGGCTGCACGTTAAGAGCCCTCGTGGACCATTACATCATTTGGGTAAATGTGAAGATACACCAAGCAATACTATAGATTTTAAAGATAACAGAGCTAGTTGATGGAACTAAAAATACAGTGACCGGAAGAATATACCCCAGATTGATGACAAGGTTGACTCTGGACAGAGTGGTGTAGACAGGAATTAGGAGGCAAACAAAAGTGATTTTAGTTTTACATCAAGTATTCTGGGTTTTTTTTTTTAAAGGAAATCTAAACTAAACAATAAAAAAAAATATCTCCTCTCTGTCTTAAAATTGTTTGAAATGATTGACTTACAATTGATTTTTCAAATATCTTTCTGAGAAGACAAAATTTTCATAATTAACCAAATTAAAGACCTAAGCAGACAGCCTTTGACCCAGGGTGTCATTGGAAATAAACACACAAGAGAGCTATTTTGAGGGGTATCAGAAAATGTATTTCTTATATTTTAGCAGCGTTCTCCCTCAGGTATCAGAAAAGGTTACAGCAGTCACATGCCCACACAAACTTATTAATCATTCATGACCAAGGCCACGAAGATGTGGACAAAAAGATATTCTTTCCAGTATTCTGTTACATTAATATTTTATTTTCCTATGGCCTATTTCATAGACTAACCTTCCTCCTGTTGCTGACAAACTCCACAGGAAGAGAAAGAATTCACATAGAAAGAGCGAAATAGTCCGTAAGAAGACGAAGACGTAAAGAAAAAAGACTCACACTAGAGCCTGCTTCCTTTCATTTTCTGCATTATAAGGCATTTGGCTTACCAAAAACACTGTCCAATTTGGAGCCTTGGAGAATATTTTTAATATGGCTGAGAAAGGGTCAGTGGTGGTTTAAGGGATCTTTTTCCTTCTTACTTACAAGAGGCGATGAGTGGGGACGGGTTGGCCAAAGCCTGTGGGTGAGCGTCACGTCATGCCTGCAAATGACAGACCGTGAGCACGAAGCGGCTGCTCCCACCCGGCTAAACGCCTCCTAAAATGAGGATCTGACTCGGGGATTTTGTTTAGGCCCCTTGAGGGGGAGCTTCAGAAGGAAGTAAATAACACATTTCTGACATCTACATAATCCAACCCAAACCGGGAGAACGGGTTGATTAATGACCCCACAGGAAAAGGCGTTTGTTAATGGCACCCAAATGCACCTGGAAGCTCAGGCTGGTTCCCATGTAATCGGAACTTGGTGTTCAACAGGGAGTGAGATATGCGAACATTTCAATTAGCCGCTCACGGCTCTTGCAAATCCTCCGGGTTACAAAACATCCGAGATACTCATCCTACTACCCCAAGCCATTCAGCACTTCTGTGATACGTGCTCTGGACTAAAATCTATTAAAAGATAAGACGAAGCTCGCACTTTAAGCTGGTCCTCGGGATCTCAGTCATTGTCGGCTGCGGTGGCTTCGTGTACTTTATTTATTTCATCCTCTCTCTCGGGACCTAACGTAACCCCAAAATGCTTAAGTGTTTGCCTGTTCAAATACGTACATGGCTGGCCTTATTTTGTCATCCTTTCCCGTATAATTACCTAACCAGACTTTCATTCTGTTCTTGTAATAAATACTCCGACAGAGAGGACTTTGTAGCAGATTGGTTATTCCCGGGGCAGGGGGAGAACAGTTTCCGTTACTTGCAGAAGGCAGTCGTTTGAATTCTCAGACTCAGGAGATCTGCAGGTTGAAAGGTATGAGTCTCCTCACAGGAGCTGGCTCGTGTTCAGCCACGGACGGAGCAACTCACCTCCTTACTGTGGCTGTGAACCGCCTCGTCTGCCAGCCCTCAGTTATTTTTTAAATTCCAGGATTAAAATTCAAACTCCGCAGCTTAAAGTGCTATTAAAAAATGGGATGTGACTAGTTCAAATGTTATCATTTATTTGCCTTTTGGTGGAGATAAATTTTCTTTTTTAAATTTTGCATGGGGGAAAAAACCTTAACTCTCATCCTCCCTATAAATTTTCAATAGACTCTTTCAGAATTCAATTCTTTCCACCCCTTTTCTATGAATTCATCAGCCAGAGTTCTCGAATTCACAAAACGGTAAGTTCCACCCCATAATTAAACGTAGTGAAGAGGTGACAAAAATAAAACGCAAGTTCAATGACATTCCTCCTTGGATTCGTTCCCGGGAGGCATCTCACAAGGCTGAGCTGCCCCAGCCCCTGTGTCCTTAGCCGGCCTCATCCGAGGGCTCCCTCCCCGGCTCCAGCGGGTCCTCCATAAAATCGGGGGCTGGACAAGTCCGTCTCTGAAATTTCAGCCAGGCCTATAATTGCCCAGCTCTCTGGTGAACCAGGGATGTGTTTGTTGATTTGAGAGAGAGAGGAAGAGAGAGAGAGAGAGAAACATCGATGTGAGAGAAACATCTAGTGGCTGCTCAGCGCACATGCCCCGACTGGGGATCGAACCCGCAACCTTTTGGTGCATGGAATGGCGTTCCAACCCACTGAGGCACCCGGCCAGGGCTCGTTTTGCTACTTTTAGTGTGACTGTTGATAGTATGCTACACAGGTTATGATGAAATTATCTCGAGTTGCCACAGGCAACTCAATTCATTAATCTCTAATTCATTAAATATTGAATGGCTTTTTTCTTGAAGCACTTTTTTTTTTAAAGCAATTACAGCATTGAACAAAATATGCATCTTATTAAATGAAGACTTCATATCTGAAAGTCTAGGTTGAGTCGAATTTCTGAGTTCTATTATAAGACACCTGTTTGTTTGCTTATTGGACCGCTTGATGAAATCAATTTTACGCATGGTTTTACATCCAAGCTTTTGGTTATTTTTAAAGATTTTATTTTTATTTATTTTTAGAGAGAAGGGAAGGGAGGGAGACAGAGAGGGAGAGAAACAGCAATGTATGGTTGCCTCTCACATGGCCCTCACGGGGACCTGGCCCGCAACCCAGGCGTGTGCCCTGACTGGGAATCGAACCAGGACCGCGTGGTTCCCAGCCCGTGCTCAGTCCACTGAGCTACACCAGCCAGGGCCAAGCTTTTGGTTATTTTTAAACATATGCCTACTAGAGGTGCATGGATTCCTTGAGGAGAAAAGAAAGGAAAACTGTGAATTACTTCAATCGCTCACTCAGTCCCTAGTTCCTCAGACCACACCAGGCTAGCATTTAAATTGTTGTCACTAAGAATGATGTGGTTTTCTGTCTCTTTTCTCTACTCTCCAAGATTTCGAGCTCCCTGCAAAATCCCCTTCTCTGTACCACAGACCGTGTGCAATCTACTCTATTATCCTTTTATGATCTAGTCTGTGGTCACTTCCTTGGGTAAGAATACCCGAGTTCAAACCTCAGACACGCTCCAGCTTCTGGTACCTCCAGTCTCTCTGTCCCTGCTCCCTCCGGGCCTGGGGTCGCCCGCCATCGGCCAGTGCAGGACCCGGCGCCAGGCTGGGGCCCGGGAGACACACAACACCTTCCCGAGGGAGTGAGACTCGGGGCTGCTTACCCCCGTCAATCAAAGAGATTTAGAGAGAAGCAGTCCTTCACCCGGATGAAACAGCTCTCAGAGCAAAGAGGCTCATCGAGAACAAAGACGGATGTTACAAGATGCCAAAAAAGGCCCGTCATCAAGAAGACGGTTCTCCGAAGCACATGTTTAGCCCACAACAGCGCTGCACCGAGGCAGCCGCACACCTGCAGAGATCGACAGGTACATTGGCAATCAGAGCTGCGGGCTCCCGAGCCGCTGCGCTCTCAAAAACTGAGTTTCCCGTAAGGCAGAAGAACGAGGAAAACTTGGAATAACTGAACACCTGCCGTCAGCCAACACGATTTGATGGATGGTGTGGGGCTTGCTGCCCAACTCAGCAACGCTACGGAGTCCTGGGTGGTGGCTTCAGGGACGGCGTCCGCTGGGCGCCCCTGCCGCGCTCCGCAGCCACAGGGAGGGCGAGCCCGCAGGAGAAAGCGCGCAGCTCTCAGGCCAGGGGCTGCTGAGCCGGGAGCAAGATGAGGACGGGTGGAACGGGGGCAGGGGCATGAGGATAGGCCTCAACAGGAAGCACTGTCCCATCCAAAATGTCAGAGCCGCGCACTGAACGTATCCTAGCAGCCCTGCCGGGTGGCTCAGACGATGGGAACATCACCCGCACACCGAGGTCGCAGGTTCAGTCCCTGGTCAGGGCACATACCGGAGGCAACCTATCGATGTTTTTCTCTCACATTGACCACCTCCTCTCCTTAAAAAAGTCAATGAAAACATATCCTTGGGTGAGGATTAAAAAAAATATATCTGTTCTTTACCAACAAATTCCTTATCATAGTCCCATTACTTGAGGTGAGATTTTCCTATTTACCCAGTCATTCAGAAACTTCTTTTCTTAAAGCGCTCACGCTCTCTGAATTATTGATGTTTCTTTTCCACTTTTCCAAATGCCGGAAAGATCCACCGCACTATTGCATCTACCATCTCTACCGGATTCTTCTGATGACCGTGAAGGCCTGGTTCGGAAACGCACAGGTGCCTTCTCTTCTGTCACTGCGTCCTCCTCACAGTGGCACGCGTCCCTCGTGTCCGGCCCTACTTCAAGCACAGCCTCAAGGCGCGTTCCTGGTGTTGGCCTTGCAGGGCGACCGGGAAGTGCGCCCTGGATTTGCCGTGGTCCCACGGTCACATACAAGGGTGCCCCTGGGAAATCGGGAGAAGTTCACCCAGGCTTTTCTGCACTGTTTGGGATTTCTTCTTAATCCATAACATGATCTCCAAGAAAAATATTGAAAAAATTAAATTAATGGCTCAGGTGACTCGACACTTCTCTGTCATTTTCTGACGGTAGTAAATTCCGATTGCAATTACACAACATTATAGTTGTTTGAGCTAAGATGGAAGTCTTTTGTAATCTTTACAACTAGCGGCGTGAAGCAGAAAATGAGGGGAACGGGCAGAGGAAAAGACTGACTGCGTTACGGAAAGTGATGTCAAGTTATGAACAGGTCATTATGTAACTGGGTTTATACGTCCTGGAACAATAAAAGTCTAGGGAAGTTTTCTCTTAAAGATTTTATTTATTCACAGGCCTGCGAACCGAGGGGTTGCCGGTTCGATTCCCAGTCAGGGCACATGCCTGGGTTGCGGGCCAGGTCCCCAGTAGGGGGCGCTTGAGAGGCAACCACATATGGATGTTTCACTCCCTCTTTCTCCCTCCCTTCCCTTCTCTCTCAAAATAAATTAAAAAAATATTTTAAAGAAAGGATTTTATTGATTCATTTTTAGACAGAGGGGAAAGAAGGGAGAAAGAAAAGGAGAGAAACAATGATGTGTGAGAGAAACATTTATCAGCTGCCTCTCACGCCCCCCTAACCGGGGCCTGGCCCGCCACCGAGGCGTGTGCCGTGAAGGGAAATCGCACTGTGACCAGGTGGGCACTCAATCCACTGAGCCACACCCGCCCGGGCTAGTGATATTTTTACACTAATTCCACTAATCACACTATCAGTCTCCTCCAGTTCGGCACCAGGACTGATTCTGGGAGGTCATCGATGAATTGATGGTGACTAATTACAATCTGAGTCTTCACAATTATACTGTGAACTAGATCACGCTCCAACGTCCACACTCGGCGGCATGGCAGGTGGTTAGGAAAAACTGAAGAACACGGTGACTCTGTAGCACGCCATGATGCTGCCGCCTCCAGAACTGCCTTCGTGGGCCTCACCCAGAAAGAAAGGAGTCGCGGGGAACCCCGGTGGCTTGCCGCTCTGAGTCTGGCCTCGCCGGCGTCCCCAGCCCTGGTCCCAGGAGTCAGGTCCTTCCCTGCCGCCGCCTGCGACCCCAGCCCTCGGCCTCAGGGGGCTGGCCTCGCCCTGCCCTCCTTTCCTTGGGCCTCTGCTTCCCCGCCAAGTGCCTGTATTTCCTTCTGTCTCTTTCCTCTAAACTATAAACTTCCCCCAGATGGCCAGTCAACCAAATGAACATCTGTTTCTATTTTAGCGAGTGGGAAGAACGGTGTAGACACATTAGTGCGACGGCCGCGGGGGCCGGGATGCCGGCGGAACGCCAGCCCCACTCGGCACACGGGACGCGAGTCTCACGATCGGGGACAGAGGCTGCTTCTCCGCGTCTCTGTCCGAGGCCTCTCCTTGCGCTATGGCCTTGGCACAGGTGACACCGCAGGGAGCAGCGTGGGGCCTGTGCGGGGTGGGGGGAGGGGGGAGCTGGGGGTGTGGGGGGTGGGGGCTGCATCCCCGCCCCTGGTCCTCCAGCCGATCCCGCCTCTCACTGCAGCATGAGGCCCTATAAGCAAAGCCCCATCACGGCCACACTCAGGTCTGCGGGGAGCGAGGCCAGGCTGGGTTATTTCTCACTGTTTTAAAATCAGCATACGGCCCACGGACGCCTTGCCACCGGTGCAGGGCCGTGCTGGGGCTGGGGGATCTCATTTACTCTGAGCTCCTGTCCTGTCTGAAAGACTGGACAGGCAGACGGACACTGGCCGGACACCGTGTGACAATAGAACGCTGCATCACGGCCTCTGAAGCCCACACGCAGTCAGCTCGGTGACAAACTGCGCCGCTGCCACCCTCCGCCGAGAAGTACCAGCACTTGATGGGCGGCTGGCTGACAACTGTCCTAAACTCTGCCCCCTCCTTCCACTCAGGAGGGACCAGTCACAGCCTTGTCAGAAGTACCACTGTTAGCTCATTATTGAAAACCCCACATCGACCGCGTCGCTTCCCTGCTTCTATTTTCGATCTCCAAGCAGTCAGTTGCTGTTACTTTTTAAAAAAAATCCTCAGCTGAGTTTACGTTTATTGATTTTAGAGACAGAGGAAGAGGAAGGGCGGGGGGTGGATAGACAGAGAGGGGGAGGGAGGGAGAGAGAAACACTTATGTGAGAAACATACATCAACCTGCTGTGTCCCAAATGCACCCCGACCAAGGATTGAACCCACGACCTAGGTGTGCGCTGTGACCAGGAATCGAACCCACGACCCTTCGGTGCACAGGACGATGCTCCACCCAACCAAGCCCCCCGCCCTCCGCGGGGGCTGTCACTTGCTTGAGGCAGGAAGAGAAAACGTGCTGTCTTCTTCGGAAGGCCCCTTCCTCCTGAGTGACACAGATGTGCTCCCCCCGAGCCCCAGCACGCAGCTGCCCTCGGAGGCCCCTGCAGGATGCACTGCCCCCCCACCCCGGGCTGCCTCGCGCTCAGAGGAGGTGCAGACGCAAGATGTCTCTCTGCGCAGCCTCTGCAAACACAGACACAGGATCCCCACGGGAATGGGGGCGCATCCTCAAACACTGGGCGGGGATTTTAAAGCTCATTAACGTGGTGAGAAAGGCAAACTCGACCGGCAACGTTTCTTGCACATGGAGACTCCCTGGAGCCTGCCCGTGTGTCCCCTGATCTTGACCTCCAGGATGCACCGCCGACTGATCACACCGGGTCGGGCCGTCCACCAGAGGGGCGAGAGGTGACCCGCTGGAAGCTCAGCGCGTCCCCTCTCTGCTCAGCCTGCGTCTCGGCCGTCACGTCACGGCACCTACGGTGTCAACAAAACGACCACAGACCACGCTCCATGCCCCCCGGGGCCCGGAATTCACCCCCTTGAAATGAATTCTGCCTTGTCTTCCTGGGATGGATCCTGGACACCGGCCTCCCCCAGGGAATAGCTGAGTTAATCCATCGGTGTTGAATGGTGACTTCCTGGGATGTCACCGATAAATGGCGTTTGTCCCCGTCTGCCTGGCTGCCATTTCTGCGTTGAGCCAGCAGAGCCCCACGAGCAGGGGCCCCACGTTCTAGGGGACACTCCTGGGCGGCCGCGCCCCCGCCTGCACGGCACTTGTGGGAAAGACAGAACAGAAAGGCCAACGCAGCGCCGGCCTGGCCGTCTAGCTGGTCGCACAGGCGTGTCTAGATCTCAGGCCTCCACTGGACCACTCACAGTATCAGCGGAAAGAAAGCGGACTCGATGTTCCAACTTGTTTTTTCCTTCATCGTTTCATCTATACAGATTCTACCTGAAATAATCATTATCCTTTCCTGACTACGGCTTCCTTTCAGGTAACAGATCTTTGAATTTCTGTGAATTCTAAGAATGTCGTACTATAAAAAAGGGAATAGTGGGAGTAACCAAACGTAAATGATCAAAAACAATTTCTTTTGCCTTTGGGGTTCTAGCTATTACCAGTAATATATTCTCCAAATATTTAAAGTAGGCACATGCAGTTATACCAGATAAATACTAGCACGGAAATTAACGTGAAAATACCATCCAATTGCCCATCACCATCCCCGCAGAACTTCCATGACGTTTCACGGTTCGCGCCTCTCCCTTGGCCTGATTTCCTGGATCGTTATGAAGTGACAGGTCCTTTCAGTCCACGGGCATGTCCACACCTGGTGGTGTCAGGACCACGCCGGGCCCGGGACACGAGAGGTGGACGTGGACGACAGAGCCCTGCCTCCAAAAGCATCGGAGACGTGTGGTCAGACAGCCGTGTGAAGGTTCACTGAACAGGCGGCGCTTGCTGGGAGCGAGTCCGTACAACGTGCCATAACCTGGGAGGCACCCCCAAATTCTGGGGGTGGAGGTGGCTCCTGAGGATGCAACTTTGGGCGGATATTTGGAAGACGAGCAGGGATTTCCTGGGGTGACCTGGAGACAGAAGGCGTGCCTGGGATGGGCAGCAGGCATGGGCGGGAGCGCAAGGTCGTAAGGACACGTGGTTAGAACTGGTGGATCGGGCGGTGTTGTGCAGGACAAGGGAGCAGGAGGGAGGCCAGGCGGAGTCCCCAGCAGGAAGACCAAGGGACGCCCTGGCTCCAGATGAAATGCGTTCAGATTTTACACTGAAGTCTGAGGAAGACCACGGGGGAACCCTGGGTAGGGGAAGCGGCTCAGACAGCAGGTGGAAGGTTGGTTAATTTGGGGGCAGGTATGCAGAAGAACGGGCATTGCAGGAGCCAGCCGAGACAGCCAGCGATTGACAGAAGGTGGCAGAAGCAAAGACGCTTCTCCACGCCTGGTATTTACAAGACCCTGGGCATCGGTGCGTGAAGTTCAGTGATCGCTGAGAAAAGGGGATCGGAGGAAGTGACCTCTGTGGTTGTCCCAGCGTCCTGCCTCGGGAGAGATTCCCGGACACAGGCCAACGGAGAAAAACCCAGGAGAAGCCAGGAGGATGCCTTGCGGGGAGGAGAGGAAGCTGGGAATCTGGGGAGAGCCAGCTGGCGGCAGTTTGCAGGACCGAGTACTAGAAGAGAGCACCAAGCAGAGGGAAAATGTGTGACATGCATAGAAATGAAAACGCAGCATAGCGAAGTACGAAGGGCGTGTGGAAAGCAGAGCTGGCAGGAGATTTACGGCACTGAGACGGGTTTAGAAGAGTGACTAATCCGTCGCCTTGGCTTCCACCTTAAGAAGCGGATCGGAGAGGAGCAAATGAACACCCTCTCCAAAAATCAGAGGAAAATGCAAATGCCCGGGCAGGAATCAATGAAATAAAAACCAGAAAAATAGAGAAAATCAATCAAACTGAAAGCTGGTTCTTGGAGATTAATGAAACGGATGCAGCTGTGGCCGGCCGGAAGCAGACAGACAGGACATAACCTAGTCAGAGAGCGGCATCGCCGCAGTCCCCTGTGTTAAAAGGACAATAAGAGAGCGTTGCCAACAACTTTATGTCAATACATCGACATCTGAGATGAAATGAGCAAATTCCTTAGGAGACACAAACTGCCAAATTTCCAGGAAGAAACAGATAAGCTGGATAGTTCTGTGTCTATTTTAAAATTTCCAGCCCTGGCTGGTGTGGCTCAGTGGATTGAGCACCGGAATGTGAGCTGAAGGGTCACCGGTTCGATTCCCAGTCAAGGCACAGGCCTGGGTTGTGGGACAGGTCCCCAGTAGGGGGCGCACGAGAGGCAACCACACAGTGATGTTTCTCTCCCTCTCTTTCTCCCTCCCTTACCCTCTCTAAAAATAAATAAATATAGATTTTTAAAAGGAAAAATAGATGACAACTTGGGAGGGGTCCCTGGAAGCTCCAAGAGGCTCAGCTCTCTCCCCTGGTGCACGTGTTCCCCTCCCATAAAAGACACGCGGGTCTCGCTCCTGCCCGAGTAGGACGCACGGATGGGGGACTTTGATCATTGCCTTCAGGTCTAGAGCAGGAAGTTGGGGAAGGGAAGAATCTGAGAGAGAATGGCCGGCTGGCCAATTGGTCTCAAGAAGGAGCTCTGGCTTCCGCTCTATTCACGGACAGAAAGGGGAGGTTGACCCGCGCAGGGCTTGGTTGGACGGGCGGGAGAAGCAACGCTGAGGGGCCGAGCCATTTAGCAGAGAGCTTCGGGTGGAGGACACAGCAGCAGCGGGCCGGCGATTCACAGGGGAAAACAAGGACGATCACAGTCCTCAATTCTCAATACATAAATTTAGGGGTGAAAGCGTGGACCCCAAAGGTGGCAGCTTATGGAATGGAGACTTTTTAAGGTAGAAACATGACGATTTAATAGCATGTCTTGCTGAAGTGAAATAAACTTTTCAATAACTTTGCAAATTAAGACGATGCTCCTCGAAGATGAAAACGTACCCGGAGACACCAGAGAGAGAGGGGGAGAGAGGGAGAGAGAGAGAAGGAAAAGAAGAGAGGGTACTTTCTAGTTGTAAGTCTCTGTCAGCTAAAATGTCAATGAGATAAACATCAAATACATTTTAATTACATGCATTTGATATACTTATTTAATTAAATGCATATTAATGAAAAACAAAACAGTGCCAGAGGGGAATGCGATGGGGGGCGACTGTTCCCTGCTCACCCCCCACCCGAATCCCCGTTCCCCGAGCAGAGGCGGGTTGGCGGGAGGGTGGGGGCGGTGGGAGGGAAGTGAATTCTTTCAGCTCTTTCTCATCCTGGTGGTTAATTCCCGCTCTCTAGATCAGCGGTCTCCAGCCTTTTTGGCACCAGGGACTGATTTCGGGGAAGACAAATTTTCCATGGGGTTGGGGGGGGGGGG
>PVJI01029483.1:0-15163 GCA_004026765.1 Micronycteris hirsuta
TGAACCCATCTGGTCCAGGGCTTTTGGGTGCTGAGAGTTTTTTGATTACTGCTTCTATTTCACTAGCTGATATTAGTCTACTCAGGCTCTCTGCTTCTTCTATGCAGGATTTTTTACTGGTAGTTATGAGTGAGAATTCTTGATAGTTTTGTGTCTGTGTTTGCAATATTTACTGTATTTGAATGTCGAAGTTATACTTTCTTCATGAAGATCATTTGACAGTTTTCTTCTGTGTTATAATTTCGATGGCATTGGAATTATCTGGTCTTTGGAAGTGTGATAGAATTCCCCTGTAAAATCATTTGGGTCTAGTTTTTATAGTTAGTTCTTTGATCATATTTTTATCTTTCGTGTAGCAAGCTTAATTTTGGTAAATTGTACTTTCCTAGAAAATAGTCCAATTCATTTGGATTTTCCATTAGTTTTATGTTGTGTTGTGCAAAATAGTCTCTTTCAATTTAAAAATTTCCTGTTTAATTGGTTATCTCTTTGCTTTTATTTCTTATTTGTGTTTTCTTATTTTCTCCCCTTATTGGGTTAACTAGTGGCTTATTAATTTTGTTGATTTTTCTTTTTTATAAAGAAAACAGCACTTTCATTTATCAGTTTCTAGTATTTTTTTCTGTTCACCTCATTCTTTTTGCTTTCAACTTGACAGTTCCTTCCTTATAAAAGTAAAACTTTTGTTTTACTTTGTTGGTATTTTCTAATTTTTAAGATGGCTGCTTAATTTATTGGTTTTCATTCTTTTATTTGTTTTGTTGCTGCAAGAAAAACAAAAAAAGCTATGGATTTTTTTGATCTCTGTATTGATTTAATGTTTTCATTGTGATTCTTTTTTTTAAATTACACAATTAAATATTTCCCCTTTTGTCCCAAGAGTTGTTTAATAGAAAAGTTTAGAAGTTCCAAATGGAATTTCTAGTTTTAGAAAGAGCAAAGGGACAAGATAAGGAAATAAAGATGCTTGTTCCGCTTCAGGTTTCCAAAATTTTTCATTTTAAATATAATTGAAAAATTTGATTATTAACTAGAACTGCATTACATTTTTTTAGAACAAAAGGGATTATTTATTTTCTATAAGCTATCAGGATAGCTATGGAACCTACCCAAGTTTTTAATCAAGGACACAAAAGCAATTAATTTTTTGATCAAATTAATGGAAAGTGTTGAGAAACAATAAAATTCATTTGTGACTGCATCTAAGCTTTCATTACTGTTTTTAAATTTTATTTTAAAAATCTTTTTTATTTATTATTGATTTGAGGGGGGGAGAGAGGGAGAGAGAGATTGATTTGTTATTCTACTTAGTTACGCTTTCATTCGTTGATTCTTATATGTGCCCCGACTAGAGCTCGAACCACATCCTTGGTGTGTATTGGGAGGACGCTCTAACCAACTGCGCAAACTGGCTAGGGCAGCTTTTGCTTCTTATATATAAACTTTGTAAAAACTACATAAAGATGCTCTCACTGGATGGAGGCAGCCTACACAGCCCTGCATGGTTGGAGTATTTATGGCTGAATATTCACTTCCACTTTACTCCTGTTTCCTTGTCTAGGAACTTAGCTCAGCTAGAACCTGTACAGTTGATGCAGTAGTTCCCAGATTGCTCTCTACTAAGTCTGGCATATTCATTAAAATGGTTGTATCTGTTAATTGTTGGGCAACTGTGGGAAACCAAATACAAAAAACAATTGATACCACCAAACTCTCATTACATTTAAGATAAAAGATTTATTCACACAAACAAAAATAATCACAACAAAATTTACACTAATTTGAAAAACAAAAGATTATAGTGACAAAATTTTATACTCTCTTATAATTGTGTAAAAGTATTTCATTTGCTTCTACATAAGTTTTTATTCAGAAAAGAATAGCAAACTTTAAAATACAGTGTTAGTTTGCATTTCTTATGTGGAAAGAACATAGATTAAACCCTGAAGCTTTTAGTTTACAAAGTTATTGTGAAGCCACACATCACTATTGATCAAAAACATTATTTTCAGATCCACATACATATACATTCACCAAATAAGCTGAGAAATAAACATTTCATATTCTTTCCCACTCCGCAATCATGTATTTTTTCCCTTTAACTAAAAGCAAGAAACTGTATTTTTTTAATTGACCTCAGATGATGTACTTTCTATTTCATGAGAAATGCGAAATTTCAGGTGTTTATCTTGCTCCTTACTCTTAGGGTCTAAGGCTAGCTTGTCTTCATGGCTCTGAAATTCTTGGCTGTGAAATTCATGGCTGGCTTTGGAATTTTCCTGACTATCTCTCCCATCAGAATGCTCATTGCTGTCAACAATTGGCGTCAGCTTATATTCTTTGGAATACTTGCGGCTATCGGCTTCCACACTGTGGTCACCCAGCAGGCTTGATTCCTGGCTGTCCTTCCCACGGCTGTCCCAATCAGAAGCCACCGGCAGGCCCTGGGCAACAAGGATGGCTTTGTGTGCATCATCTGTGTCATCACTTTCCATATGCGACGTAAGGTCCTCCTCTGTAGCATCAGGATACTGAATTACAGCACAAATGGAAGAAGAACGAGATGACAGTCAGCAATAGGAACATTGTAATTCTTTTTTGCTTTGCAACTTTTAGTCGAATTTGCACTGAAAACTGTCTAAATTTGGCTGAAGGAAAAAATAATACTAGCATGTTACTTTGTATTTTATCGAGCCCCTTCATATGTCATCTTTTTTAGTGTAAAGGTACATCAATTATATACGTGCTGAAGCCTGTGAGGAAGGTTTCATTATCTTTGTGTTACATAAAAGTGAATTGAAGGTTAAAAATTAAGTGAATGGTAAATGGCCAGGCTATGTATCAAATCCAGATCTTTTGACTATAGAGTCAGTGTAATTTGTAACTCTACCATTTCTTGTTGATATTTAACTTCAAAATATGACCATTGCATTGTGAAAATAATTGCTGTTTTCCAAAGTCTTCTTTTAAGAAAAAAAAAAAGTGAATAGAATCAGTGCTTAATAGCCAGGATTGGGAAAAAACAGCATTGTAATTGAGATATAAAATTAGAAATTATGTGGTCTTAAACGAAAAAAAAACACCTAGAGAAAAAGGCTTTGAATTCAATGGTCATAAAGTAATAACAATACTTGCTGAATGAATGAATGAATGAATGAATGAGTGAGTGAATATGTAGACTCTGGTTCCTAGAATTGGGCTCTAATCATAACCATCTGATGTATCTGTTAAAGGATTTACCTGGACTAAAGATCTTTGGAACTTAGATTTTGACCTCAGTCCATAAGCCACACTATCACCTCTTCCATCATATGTATCTCTTGTGGGCATAGCTGGAGTGACAATGGGAGTTCCGGGAAAGTCAGTGGGAAAATCAGTGACCAGTTCATCAGATTCATCAGAGTGGTGAGACTCATCAGAATTGTCAGGGTCATCAGTATGATCAGCGTCATCTGAGTCATCTGAGTCAATCGAGTCCTGGCTGTCCACATGGTCTTCATCGTCATCATCCACATCGTCTGTGTTGTCATGGCTTTCGTTGGACTTACTTGGGAGGGTCTAAAAATCAAGAAGGCCAGACAAATTAGTGTAAGTGTTTTCATATTCCCTTAGTCTTTACAGTTCCTTAGAGTTATTTTCCTAAAACTTTTTAAGTCAAATATGTAAGTATAATATTTATATTGATAACACTGCTTTCTCTTATTCACATTAGACATTATTTATTATGCCAAATTCAATAATGCAATAAATACAGATACATAATTGTAAGATTACTTTTTGTGTTACAGATGAGAATTCACAGGACCTCAGAGCACCCAAATAATAATACATATACCATAAAATAACCTCCCTATTAGCATGGACAATCAAAAGGTGACTCTGGCCCTGGCTGGTGTGGCTCAGTGGATTGAGTGCTGGCCTGCAAACCAAAAGGTCACTGGTTTGATTTCCAGTCAGGGCACATGCCTGGGTTGCTGCCAGGTCCCCAGTAGGGGGTGCACGAGAGCCAACCACACATTGATGTTTCTCTCTTTCTCCTTTCCTTCCCCTCTCTCTAAAAATAAATAAATAAAATCTTTAAAAAAAAAGGTAACTCTAGTAAGTGTGTATATAAAGTGCAGCTCAGATCTATCAATTGAATTAACCAGCTAATATCTATTAAACTTCTAATTAGCAAATATACTAGGTCACTTATCCAACTTTTCTTGCTAGATATTTTAGCATATTCAAACAGAATCTTAAGGAAAACAAATTTAGCTGATTTCCTTGCTTAGCAAATATATTAATAGTCCTAATAAAAAGTCCTAATTAACAGCCTTAGTAATGGTTATGAAATAAACCATTATGTTAGGAACAGAAATGTTCCTAGAGGCAAAATCTTCGGTTTGATAGGTATTGATTAGATGTTTCTCAGACATTAGATAAGGTATCTATGAAATACCTTAAATCAATTGTAAGAGGCTTAGTATTTCAAATAACATACATTAGTAAACATTTCCTGCCACACTAAACTTATCTGAAGAAATCTGGTATTTCTGGCATTTAGTTAATACATGATATTTGTTTTCTGAGCAAGTTTTAGACTGGCAATTTACTGGAAAATTTGTTAATGGGATTTTATCAGAATTGAGCCCAAGTGATGTCATTAGGAGAAAGAGTGGCTTCTTAGTCTCTCCAAGGCATGTGGGCCTCGGACCCAAAGTGAGAACTCACCTCTTGTTTGAGGTCATTAGTTTCTTCGGAGGAGACAGTATTCTGAAGAAGGAAAGGCACATATCAGTGTATATCATGCATGCTTCACCTTTCTATGCAAAAGCTAGCCTTTTCCTTTCAAAGCAGGTCTTATTTTTCAGCCTTGTTGGTGAATGACTTTTGAAGGGGAGAAAGTCAACATGGCAGATCAATTGGTGTCCGAAGCTCCCATTTACCAACAGGCATGAAGGATATACTTAACCAGCCCAAACGGCCTTGTTGATGTCTAATTTTCATTGTTGTCGTTCTTGTTCTTTAATTGCAAGAAATATAATTTTTAAAATTAAAATAATAGATACCTGTGGTGCTAGGAGATTCTGCTTCTGAGATGGGTCAGGCTTTAGCCATGTGGCTACAGCATCTGGATATTTGTAAAGCTACAAAAAAGTTGCATATTGGTCATTATTTTTAAAAAGAAACATAGGAATCTCTAACTTATAAGCTAGGAAAAAAAAAACTATACTTCACCAATACTGATGGATAAGCACAATAAGCATGTATATTATTAAACCAGAGTCTTTGATACACTGCTTCTAACTTATTTTTTTTCTTGAGGATTCATTTAATAAACCCTTAAATAGCATTTACTGTGAGCCAGGCTCCCTTATTAGCGATTTAAATGTACCCATTCATTTAATCCTTTCAACCCCAGATGAGATAGATGTCATTATTGTTCCCAGTTTTGTAGATCAGGAGAAACTAAGCCACAGTGGTGTGAAGAGCCAGAGTTCCAATGCAGACAAACTGGCTCTTCATACTGATTCGGACACCATGGTTTCCTGTTCCAGCAGAAATTTCCTCTCAGATAAGTCACAATTAAAGCAGAGGTGCCCTTAATTAGCTTTGATCTTCATTGTTCCCTGTACTATGTAGCTATTTAAATTTAATTAAAAGAAAATAAAATAAAAAATTTAGTTTCTCAGTTGCAGGAGTTACATTTTGAATGTTTAATAGCCTCACGAGTCTAGAGGCTATCTTAGTGGATGGCGCAGAAATGAAATATTAACATTGTCTCACCAAAGTTCTATTGCTCTGTGTGCCAAAGACATGAATGGAATGTCCTTTCCTTTAGCCAAGCTATTTATTTAGACAATTATTATAATATGCTACTGCAGAGGAGTGGAAATTGCTCTGAGTGCATGTCATCTGATGGATGGGCTGTATCGCTCATGGCCAATCACTTCACATCCCTGTCGTTGAGAACAGGAACCCTGAGGGTTCCATAGAATTCCTTCTGCAACCACCAAGGTGGCTGGGGGTTTGGGAGGAGACCACTCACCCTACATGTTTGCTCATGGCTGGCTCTAACCAGAGCAGCTTCAGGATGAGCTTCTCTGAAAATTTTTGCTGAAAGAAGGGGTCCTTGCCTTAAAAAGGTACAAAAACCTACAGACCTTAGATGAGTTCAAAGTTTCCCTCTTTTTTTCTTTAAAAATATATAAATATTACACAGAAGTATGTTATAATTTATATATATATATTTTTTTTAAGATTTTTTTAAATTTATTTACTTTTAGACAGAGGGAAAGGGAGGGAGAAAGAGAGGGAGAGAAACAGCAATGTGTGGTTGCCTCTCACATGGCCCTCACTGGGGACACAGCCTGCAACCCAGGCATGTGCCCTGACTGGGAATCGAACCAGGACCGCTTGGTTCCCAGCCCGCGCTCAATCCACTGAGCTACACCAGCCAGGCATTATAATTTATATTTTATATAGATATACATTTCCTATATACATGTAGTACAGGTTTAGGGAGAATGTATTTATAGATTAAATTTATAATTTAAAAAAGTAATATGGAGAAAATAAAGTTAAGCAAATAAACAGACTAAAATCCATCTAGTAATCATCATACTCGCAGATAACCAGTGCTCACCTTCAGAGGTGTCTTCTTATAGCCTTCCTGTATTTCCTACTAGCTCTAAATATCTAGGGTTCTAGAAGGTTGAACTCTTCAATGATCTCCTAAATATCATTTAGTAACTTACACTGCCATGGCTTCATGTGCTTCAAATAGTGTGACCTCTATCTTCTCTGAAAATTTCAATTTTTCTGGCTAATTGCTGTAATTCAATACTTGTGTTCTTAAATCAATTATAGAACAGACACACCTACACATACCTCTTTGCACACCTAACCACATGCAACAATGCCTCTCTTAGAGTTTTCATTAAGCAATCTAATTACAGTGGCTCCAGGCAACTGTATATTGGCTTTTATTCTGTTCGTCTGAATTGACCTCTGTGTCAATTTTCTGTCCAGGCTGCTTGGGACAATGCCCATTTGTTGTTTGGCAGGCACAGTTCCACCTATTGTGCAGGGGCAGAGCCATCTATGGTGCCAGTCAAATAATTAAAAGAGTTTGATTTGGTCTTATGTTTGGTTAGAGAAATGTGATCTAAAGTTAGCTGACAAGCACAATAGACACAAACAGCATAAATAGACTTTCTTTTTAATAATGGGCTTCTTAGAAAATATCTTAGGAGATAGTGTGACTATTGCAGTCATATAAGCTTGTCCAATATGTGAGGCCCATTTTAAACTTAGCCTTCCACTAAGGAAAGCAAAGGACAGAAGTTTCTACTTCTAGAACCGTCTGTTGATTCATGGAAAGAAAAAGTCATAAAACTTCATAGAACTCATCTTACATGAATGATAATGACATAGAACATTATTTTAGTATATAAAATATCCTAAATTTTAGGATATTTTGGGATATAAAATATCCTAGTTTGGTGGTTGGGGCATGTATTTATTAAAAATTACACTGTGCTTGGTCCTGGCCTAGATTGAAAGCAGGCTGTCAATAATTACTTATAAATTAACAAGCTTGACCATGAAAATAAGTAAAATTGCAAAGTTGCATAAATAATTTAACTATATGATAAACATAAAAGATGCTTACCTGCTTTTCCTCAGAGCTGCCAGAATCAGCATGTTTAACCTTTGAAACAGAAAAATGAAGAAAGATTACGATGTGAATGTGTTCCCAGCACATGGGAGCACACAATTCATTGATTTTAAGGAATTCTCTGTAAGGTTCAGCTGTACTCACTGGAAGGGTGTAGGCAATGCCTAAGAGGCAGAAGCAAATCACGGCAATTCTCATGGTAGTGATTTTTCCTGCAAAATATTTTGTAATGAATATTCGATCCCTTCACAGGTTAAAACAGTGATACCTCATTATGCTATCAGATTACAAAATCATCACAAATAAAATTTATTTTCTGTAGAATATTTTCTCCTTCATAGAGAAAACTTTTCTTTTTAACATTATTCTCCCTCTTTCACTATTAGGCAAGGGAGAAAGGAATTTCACAAGTCTATATTTATTCAACTTTTAAATTTAGAGCTCCAGAGATTGCACTCTTATTACCTGATATTGCCAGCTACCTAAACCTAAACACAGACCAACACTAATTTAATTAAAATAATAAGATAGTGTGGCAATATTTACTTTTCAGAGAAGAAAAACACAGAGAAAATAAAACTATGAAAGAAATTTGCTTTCTTCATATTTTCAGCATGCATTTCAAATATGATTTTTAACATAAATTATTGAAGAGGTGCCACATAGGTGATGTGAAGCTATTTCTAAAGTTAGTTAAGTTATTCTAGAAATTTGAAACAAAAAGGAAACATTAAAAATAGTCAACAGCTTTTTTTTATCTTCAATTATCAGTCTACATAATGTCATACAGTTTTTTGGTAAAAACTTTAACAGCTAAATACAGAAGTAAAAATATATTTCAGAAAAAAAGATTTTTCCTTGAAAATGGTATAAGTCAAATAATTAAAAATAGTGTTATCATTAGCCTATATTAACACTGAAGGTCCTTTTCCTTCTAAATGCCTCCACAATTATCTCTCCATTCATAATGATATGGGTAAAATCACCTCAAAGGGTCATAGAATTTTACTTTTTTTTTCTAATTGGAAGAAGTAGTTTCATTTCTTTTGAGGACTGAGTGGAAAGATTTTTAGGTTTTATATTGACTGGCTTTCAAAACAGCTGGTCACCTTTCCTACAGGACATCAGCAATGTATCTGGCATGCTTATTCAAAAGACTAGAACAATTTAAATCTGATTACCAGCATTACAGTGAAACTCTTCCTCACAGCTTGACCTTCCCCATGAACTGACACTGAACGCCTAGGACAGCAGCAGGACAGCACACTGCAGGCTTACCTTGGTCTGCGTTTGACTGAGAAGGCTGCCACTGGCCTGAGAAGAGAGTCCGGTCCCAGACGATGCTGCAGTCCTGTCTCCTCTTCTTGCTGCTGACAGCTAGACCTCCCAGAATTTAAATGCTGCGGCAGACACCCCCACCCCCAACACAGGGAGGCGGAGAGATGTGTCATGAGGTTTTTTTGCCACTGTCCAACCCACTTGCTCCCACACTTCCTCCTCTGGCTTTGTGGTCAACACACACACACACACACACACACACACACACACACACACACACGCACACCGGAGTTAAAACATTACTTATCTACAATATCATTAACTGGCATTTTCATTTATGGGAATGGCATTCAGCATTATTAAAGGGCACCTTGGAGTCCCATTAAAAAAGGGAGGAAATGACTAGTTCTTACAATGACTTTATAACTTCTGAATTAGAAGAAAATATATGAATATAAATTAATCCCAAGTAAAATTAAATAGAATGGGTTTTTGTTTCTTTCAGTTTAAAAATGGATTAAGGTAATATATGCAACTAAATTTGCCTTGCAGGTATACTTATTTAAGAGCTACAAGGTTATTGTTCAGGTGTACGAAGAGCTCAGACACCCTCCCTCCATCCTTTACTACTGAAGCTTGGTCTTGTGATTTCAAGCCTGCAGCAGCTTGTCATTTAGACAAATGGCATTAGTAACATTAAAATACATGTTCATGCCCATTAAGTTGGAATTGTGATGACCTTTCAAGGACATGGATTTTTGTCAGACTGTTTGAATTGTTTGTAGGCGATTAATCTGATAACTTGCTACATAAAACAGAAGAATGGCAATTTACCGTAGATGCTACAGAAGTCAAGTGGTTCCGACCTGAGAGAGCGCTGCTTCGGGAGCCAGAGAGTGCCTTTAGTCCCACTCTGCCACTGAATGGCTGTGTGACCTTAGTCCACCTACATCTGTTTCCTCACCTGTCGCGTGCACACACTTACCTAGCTCACAGGAGTTTTGAGAGGCTCAAATGAATCAGTGTGTAGAAAATAAAAATACTGGCTCGTATAATGTGCGTATTTTAAGCACTGTGTTAATTATCACTGAAATTTAGGAGGGGCAAGTCCTCATGAGGTGCAACATCTGTAGACGAAATGGGCTACTGGAATGAGACCAGATGTCAGGTCGTGCCATTGTGCACGTCAGTGGTATACTGCACACGCCTATAAAAAGAAGGGGGAAGTTTCTGAGTTATCTTTTTCTAGTTTTTCCCTCAGAATATATAAAGTCAATGACCTAATAAGAAAATGTAAAATATACATTTAAAGTGTTTTTGTGGGTATTTAAAAGGTGTTTGAATGAAAGAAAATCACAGATGAAGTTTGAATATTGGAACAGAAATTAGGGCTAGCAGAGCTCTCAGTCCATTTAACGTATTTAATTTTGTCTTGAGATTGTGAGCTTAATCTCTTTATTTAGCTTTCTCAGTTGTGAAATGGAGATAGAACTATTTATTTACCTCATGTTGCCATTTTAAGATTCATATGTAAAGTGAGATTAAAGATAAACGGATCCATTTATTATTAGTTCTATTTAAGGTGTCAGCTTTTATCTACCAAATATTTCTTTTACTATAAACATGGATTAAATAATTTATTACAGTGATAGTAGTATAACTAGTCTGTAGGTTGTATGGACATTTAGTGCGTGTGTGCATGGGGGGATATGGCTCTTAAATTGGATGGATATCCAAATGAATGGATATTACTGATTTATGGGTTCTAAGCACACAGTTTAATAATTCAGATGGTAGCTATCTCTATAAAATATGACAGGTTATAAAGTTGCAAAACAGACTTTTTATTTCTGCTTTTAAAAACTGTTTTTTCCCTCCTCTTTAAACGCATTACCCACATAAGTTTGTCATCCTGCTGGTTTAGTAGGGGGAAGTTCACAAACTCTAAAAACAAGATTTCCACAGTATTCGCAATGGTTTACTCTGTGCCCACGGAAATGATTTAATATGAACGTTGAGAGTTATAGGAATAGATTTCACTGGAGCCCAGCCACCCTAAGATGAACCATATGACCCATCCCAGGACTCTTCCGGTCGTGTCTCCAAAGTGCCACACGGTGGCAGCGTTTCTGAAAAGGATTTCAGGCCACAATCTGGTTCTGTCAGTTTCTTTTACTGGCAGGATAGAACATTCCTGTGCTTAATGACAGAACTCTAAAACAGTTGAGGGACCTTCCATTTCTCGGAATGCCAGGTGAACAAATACTTCCCAACAATGATCTGCCACGCAGTAACGGGGAACACAGAGGCCAGAGAACCAAAGCATTCTTGTTCTGCTCTGTGGTTGTCGTCATTCAGCCATCCCAGGTGGACACTTTGTCTCCTTCCCCACTTCCCACACTCACTCAAAAGGTTTCGCATCCCGAGGTCTCACTCAGTGGAGGACTGTGAATTCATGGTTAAAGAATGAGGCCGGGATGCTTCCGAGATGAGAAGGCGAAGTGATGTATAATGGAGGCAGTTCTGTAAAGTACGAAATGGAGAGTGGTGTGTCATTCTGACTTTGAAGAGGCTCATGCTTCTTTTTTTTTAATAAAACATGCTGCCGACACATTTTT
The DNA here is from genome assembly GCA_004026765.1 of Micronycteris hirsuta. Lineage (NCBI taxonomy): Eukaryota > Metazoa > Chordata > Mammalia > Chiroptera > Phyllostomidae > Micronycteris > Micronycteris hirsuta. Next base: position 11,560 of record PVJI01029483.1, read on the forward strand.
TTCTGAGCAAGGTTTTCCAACTGTCAGAATTAACATTTTAAACTATTTAAACCAGAGAAGCTTAATCTGTAACATTTCCACACTATTTCCATTCTTGATTAGGCTAATGCTTGGTTGTTAGAATCAAAAGGTCAAAATGACCAAATCCCCTGTAAATCTTGTATGTGGAAAGGGAAAAGTTTAGTTGTTAAATTGGAATAAATAGTGGCTTTTGATAATAAAATATAGACACTACAAGTAGACTATGGAAACATTTAAGAACTTTTTTTTTTCAAGAATGACATGAAAATTCCCATATAATAGAAGAATTTAAGTGTCCAGATGTCACTGTTTTGGTGGACTTTATTACCAACCAACTTCTAGTTTACTTAGGTATTTATATTTATATTCTACTTAGAAAAGTAGTATTTCAACTCTTTCAGCTCTGTAATTTATTTTTTCTCTTGAATTAAGGTTCAGGTAAAATTTTGATATTTTGATACCATCACCAACCAGCCTGTCATAGACAAGTTGGAGATGATAGCTAGTCAGAAGCCTGCCTGAGTATTCATCATTTGCGGTCCAGGGAAGAGGGGCATCGTTTATTAGACGGAGTTTGACAAAGGTGAAACATAAGAGAGTGCCATTTTTAAGTCCATACATCAAATTAGAACGTTTTGGAAATATAAAAAAGAAACACCATACAACTTTTTATTCCATTGCTTAATAACTTAGTCAACAAAGTGCAGCTCCTGAAAAACTGTTCTTACTGTCAGTAAACATTAGTTTCACTTAAAACAAACAAACAAAAAATCACTTAAGACCCATAGAATTGTTATAGAGTAAAAAAGTATTTATTAAATTGTTAATGATTAATCATTTAATTCTTTATCCATAACAATGAATTCTGAGCATATAGGTCTTGCTTATCAAAACAATGCACAGGCACCATGCTCGAACCCCTGTATCACACATTGATATGATATATTTGCCGGTACTTAAGAATCTAACACCATTTCTTTACTAATGTATTATCACTAACTCTGAGGACATTAGCACTTTTTTTAATGATAGATTCTTTAACATGGACTTAAATAATTTTTTAAGATGACATCATTTTTACCCTCATGGAGCCCATTTCTTCATGAAAATTAACTCAGAAATTTGGAACTTGTGTAGCCAATGAGGTTAAGGGGTTAAATAGTAAACTCAGTGGAGCTGTAAAGCATATTTCTCAGTGGGACAGAGAAAGCATATGGTAGAGACCCTGTGTCTACACTGGAGTTGAAGGGATGGGTATTTGGGATTGGACTCAAACAGGAAGTCTCTCTTCCCACCCAAAATCAATCACAGTAGCATAGAACTCTCTACCTGAAGCAACATGGGCAACTCCAGGAGCCTGCAACCAGAGAGGACCTGAAAAGAGGGAGTTGGAAAGCTGCAGAAATGTACAAATAGAGAGTATCAGCTGCAGGCCCATTTTAATATGAAAAACACATTTGCTGCACTAATCAACCAGAGACAGGCACTTTGCAGAATGTATTTGAGGGGCGAAAAGCATTCTTTGAAATCAGTTTATTTGAATTCTTATTTAAAATCTGATGTTTGAATAATTTTTGGCAGACAATCAATTATAAGGTTGACATGAAAAAGTGACCATGTTGGTGCAGAACAGAAGAAAGAAGGCAAAACCCAACAGCACAGGCAACAGCTGGGAGGGTGTGAGTCTTGTTCCTTGGCACATGGCTTCAGTTTGGCTCCAATGAACACATATTTCGTAGCCACACTTAGCTAAGGGTTATTGGTTTTGTCAGTTTCAGGTAAGGAGTACCTCATGTTAATGTCCCTATTCTGTGGTAAAATGGTTATGTTTTTAAAAAATATTATTTAAAAAATTAGTAATTAAAGTTTGAGTTCTTTAATATTTGAATTCCTCAATAGAGTGTAAGTTCTAATATATGCTTACCCCTTAGCAGTTTATATGCCAACAAATATTTACACATATAAATATACAGTAATGAAAATATTTTGTATAAATATGAATATGCAGTAAAGAAAAAATCTAATTTTATAATGTATAAAATTATATAAAAGTGTATATTTTGATTAAGTTGAGTTACTGCTGATGATTATTTTCTGTTGCTTTCGTAAAGCCCCAGATGGAACTTCTCCTAGGCCCTATTAGAAGTTGCTATCAGGAAGAATGGATTACATCTGAGAACTTGAGGCAATATTCCTATGTGCCAAGATGAAAGCTAGTTTTTATAGAACACGAGGACCTCTGAGACCTGGTTTTCTTTGTCTCTCCAGCCTTATCTTTCACCAACTCCCCTCCTGTTTGTACTCTATGAAACAAGTACACAGCCACTCAGAGCTGCCCCATGAGCTGGGCAATTTCAAGCGTCCAAGCCTTTGCTCACGTTCCATGCCTACAATATCCATCCAGCCCTATCCACACCTGCCTGTGAAATATTTTTACATCTTTCCAGACATCACATCAAGCATCCAGGCATCCCTGATGTAGCCTTTTTTAAAAAACCTAAATAGAAATAACCGCTCCTACTTTTGTGCCCATAACTACCCTGCCCACGATCTAGCACAGCACCTATGATACTTCATTGCTCTTACATGCTTGCCTCCTAACACTAGCAAGTAAACTCCCAGCAGGCAGGCACTTGTCTTACACATGTTTTCATCCACAGTTTTCTACTGGGCGCTCAGTACCGGTTTGGAAACAAGTGAATGGAGGAGCACGGCTTTACGTATGGCTTAAGCATATGGCGCTGCATGTGATGCCCGCATTTACAGTAGTCCCCCTTATCTGCCCTTTCACTTTTTGCAGTTTCAGTTACCTGCAGTCAACCATGGTACAAAAATGTTAAATGCAAATTCCAAAAACAAATAATTTGTTAGTTTTAAAATGAGTGCCATTCTGAGTAGTCTGATGAAATCTTACGAGTCCTGCACCGTCCCACCCAGAATGTGATTCATCCCTTTGTCCGACGTTTCAGTCGAGGTCTCCATGCTCTGCATGCTCCTCCCCTCTAAGTCGTTTAGCAGCCCTGTGGGTTACCCACTGCTGAGGTATCCGAGTGCTTGTGTTCACGTAACCCTTGTTTGACTCAATAATGACCCAATGGCCAAGGATAATGATACTGGCAATTTGGATATGCCAAAGAGAAGTCATAAAGTACTTCCTTTACACGACAAAGTGAGTACAGTACAATGAAATTTTTTGAGAGAAACCACGTTTCCATACTTTTATTAGAATACATTATTAGAATTGTTCTATTTTATTATTAGATACTGTTGTTCATCTCTTACTATACCTAACTTATAAATTAAATTTATACTTTATCATAAGTATGTATGTATGGGAAAAATAGTATATGTAGGGTTCAGTACTATCTGGTTTCAGGAATGCACTGGGGGTCTTGGATGTATCCCTGGTGGAGAAGGGATGACTACTGTACTATCAGCTCAGGGAGCTGCAGCAATTGCTGGATTCTTTTTTTTTTTTTTTTAACATTTTTATTGTTGTTCAAGTACAGTTTTTCTGCCTCCCCCTTCCTTGTTATTGTCCATGTATCCTTTATAATTGTTCCTGCAAACCCTTTCCCCTTTT